>PVIA01005112.1:0-121907 GCA_004024845.1 Tonatia bakeri
ATCCTACCAACCTCTTTCTCTTTTCCTGAGATTCTTAAAGTATCTGGTTTCTGGACCCCTTTAAAGTGCTGAAGGACACATAGATTTATTTCCTGGCTGCAGCTTCCTTCTTATGTATATTGTTAGATGTAGTGTTTTTCCTGAATTTGTTAATTCAGAAATCCTTTGTGTTCTATTTTTCAATAATTGCTTGATACAGTACCACTCTCCTTTCATTTTTTAGTGTTAGTACTTTGTTTCTTTTGTCGTGATTTCATGCAAGTCTCAGATGAAACATGTGATAACCACGTGTGCTCAATCTATCATCTTAAACTAAAAGTCTTATATTTTTAATCAGTCAGAAACCAGTCCCAGGCTAATCCTTCACAACTATGATGTTTATCAAGTACCTGGCATCATTTCCCTTTCTTTTCCTGTTATCAGTTAGAAAAATGATTATGTCATATGCTTAAACTAAAGGGTGTATAAGGGGTAGTTGTGTTCTGAGTGACAGATCAATGTTTTGGAAGAAGTAGACAAGTTTATATTAGAATAATCTAATCAGAGTACTGAGTTTTCTGTGTTTTCAAACCAGCAGAGTATTGACTTCTAATTTCTTACATGATCAGATTGCACAGAATGACCAATATGGATCTGGTATAAACACGTAGCTGTGACTGATAAAGAAATTCCTGGAGATACCAAGAAATATGATGAGAAACCCTGACTACAAGTATAATTGAATACCCTTATTTTGATCATATCCTGTTCTAATAAACCAAATGAATCTTGCTTTACTCAGTGGCAAGAATGGAGCTATTTATTTATTTATTTATTTATTTTAAGCAAACACACAGAAGAAAGGGTAAAACAATTCAGGAAATCTGAGAAGGGAGAATGTTTGCAATAGAGATCTTTCAAGTGGGCCCTGGACTGGTAGAGAAGATTGTAAGACAATGGATCACATTACTTTTACAGGAAATTCTTCATAAGAATAAAAGAAATCTCTAATTCTTGCCAAAGGTGAACATCTGAGGTATTCCTGTATGTGCAGATGGGCCATGAAAAAACATTCTTTACAGGAAATGATATGGGCTGTTAATATGTCTAGTTTAGCTAATGTACCATTAATTTGCCATCTTTGATCTCAAAAGAAGTAGATATAAAACCTCAATTATTTGATACGTAAAATAATAATGCATTACTTCAAGAGTAACTGGTAAATTTTTAAATGATACAAAGTATGTAAACTACCTATTTGTCACAAAATGAGTATTTTATACATTATAACATTGTTATCATTCTAATTTTTACAATTGTATCTCACTACATGGATATAATTATACTTCTTTTATATTGGATACCCTATTTTTGAAGAGAAGAGGTATTACTTATCCTCCAACTTTTATTCCAGGTCAGTGGCTAAAGAAATTTCGTATTTAATCTTTTCAAAAGGAACACACAATTTCAATGAGGTCATGACTCTTGTCTATATGTATTTTTCTATACATTGTAGTTTCTTTTCCATTACTTTTCAGGTATCCTTAAGAAGAAAAAAATCATGTTCATATTTGTAATGTGAGTGAGTGGACAGGAACAAACCATTTAGTAAAACAGCATAAAGGCAAGTTAGCAACAGCCCAGCAGGAGAAAGAGATCAATGTCCCAAAGCATCCCCTAATGTTTTCTGTGTGATTACAAAGTACTTCCTTCCTACTTGCCCTGATAAATCTTTTCACATTTGCAAAAGCTGCTAAACAATGGCAAATGAGGAAGGAATTGCCAGCTGTGTTTGTACTCTGGGCTTTTCCCATTCACACACCTCCAGGGGCCATCTTCACAAGAGTGTCTTTTCAGAGCACCAGCGAACAAACTTGGACACACCAACCCCAAGCCATACATCAAGCCGTGGAAATAAGGTAATCCTCTTTTTCATATAATAAAGAAGGGAACTGATTAAGGGAAAGTCCCAGTGTCCTATTCACCAGCACTGAATCCCTGCTTTTATAGAACAGATCTCTTTGAAGGCCTCATCTCCGATATTTGAGTTAAACATTCAAATACTGAGAATCAAAACAAAAAAATATGATCTTCAAGATGTGCAAAATAGTGCTAAAGGTATATTTGTTTTAGTTCTGCCAAAGGAGACCAGCATTTTATAAATTATTCTCAGAAACACAAAAGCCTAAAATACTTAAAAGTGAAAAGTTCTTAAAATTAATAGACTATTTTTAAGCGACGTTCTTTACATTTTCTTCACCTATTTATCGGTAAGTGGGCAGTTGGTTTCCAAATCTTGGCTGCTATGAGTAACACTGCAATGAACAGGAGAGTACAGATGTCTGTTTGACATATCAGTTTCATTTTCTTAACTTTATTTTTATTGTGTACACTATGAGAGATGTCCTCATTTTTCCCTCTTTGCCCTCCTCCACCCAACCCTCCACCCAACCCTCGTCCCCTGCCCCCCGCGCAACTAACGCCACACTGTTGTGTGTGTCTATGGGCCCTGCCTCCGTGCTCCTTGGCTCATCCCTCACCTTCTTTCATCCAGTCCCCTCCCCTCTCCTCTGACAGCCGCCAGTCTATTCCGTGTGTCCATGCCTTTGTTTAAGTTTTGTTCATCAGTTTTTGTTCATTGGATTGCATCAGAACTGAGATTGCTAGATAATATGGTATTCTATTTTTAATTTTTTGAGGAGCGAACATAGTGTTTTCCATAATGTCTATGCCAATTTACATACCCGCCACTTTTGTGATTTATTTCTTTACCGCACCCTTGCCAACACAACTTACCTCTTGCTTTTTGATAAAAGCCTTTCCAACCTCTGTAAAATAGTATCTGATTGGGGTTTCAGTTTGCATTTCCCTGATATTTTTCCTGATGCCAGGTTATATTTTTACATTTCTTTACACATCTATTGAATGTGATTTCATATGGATATTACAAAGATAAGTTGCAGTGTTTCTGGATTGCGTTATCATCTTCTAAAGGGTGATATTTATTCTATCCAGTTTGGCTGTATTCGCAAAACTCAGACTTTCCTTCAGTTATCAGCAGCTAGATTCTCCTGATACTTCTCTGATATCCTATCTCGTGCTTTTTATCAGGCTTCCCAGGATCTTCTTCAAAGAGTAATATTTTGGGCACTAGTTAATGAAGTTAAGGTATTAATTAATCTAGGTACTGGTTAGTCTATCCAGTTGGTTATATTTTTAAACAATAATCTCAGATTGGTTCTTTAAATTAAACCTGTCTCTTTATTTTCTTGCACAAGGATAAATGACTTTTCTCAGCTTCATTTGTACTTTGGCATGGTTACGTGATTGATTCATAGCTAATGGTGTGTGAGTAGATATGATTTGTGCTGTTTCCATCCAGCTCTATAAAACCTTCTCTTTTAAAATGTCTTTTGATTATTTTCTGTTTATGCTGAGTGCATAGACCTCTGAGAGCCTAGAGGTGATCATAGCTACAGGGTAGAGGGACCCTGGCAAGAATCTAAATAGGAAGATTTCATCAATCAGAAGCACCCACATTAGATTGTTACATACATAAAATGTAAACCCTTATTGAGCTAAGCCATAGAAATTACGGGATTAATTTCTTTTAGCACTAGCATTACTCTAATACTGACATTAACACACATTAATTCTGGATAAAGTATGTCAAAGTAAATGTGGACATCAAGAAAAGAGAAAGAATAATCATAAAACAGGGGTTCTTTTTACGGCAGACAATGAAGTAAAGCAGAGTTGTAGAATGAGTTAAGTGCATACATTTTACTGTTTTCTTCAAAACATTAATAATAATGAGAAATCATTTTTGTATTATTGTTCATATTAACATGGAGAAATCTCTAGGAGTTCACAAACTTTTAATAAACAGGGTACTTTTGTTAAATAAATCAATAAACATTGAGTTTTACTATTATATTATCACTTCAATGTTTCTTGAACCTAAATCCTTCTCTTTACATGGGCTGTCATATTTTCTTTCCAGTTTGGTCTCTCAATACTTTTAAAAAGAATTTCAAGCAGGGCTTCAACCTCTAGCCTTTTTTCCTTCCTTCTAGTACCCATCTGCTTCTAGAATGATATTTCTAAAATTTAATATCCATATAGCTGCTTTCTGTTTAACCTTCAATAGGTCATCGTCTAAAATCTCAAGTCCAAGTTCCATATTAACTCATGAAAGTTTCTTCTTCTCTAGTCTTTCTTACTTCTCTCTGGAAGCTCATATTTTCACATTGTATATTGTAGTATTAGTAAACTATTTTCAAATATCTGAGTATATAATATATCTCACTACTGAATCATTCTTTCTATGTTTCTTTACTATGTCCTTAAAATTTCTCTTCATACACGTGCTGTGGGTAGAACCCCTAACAAACACAGCTCACACAGAGTGATAATGCAAGTTGCACCCATAAACTAAGGAATAGAGATCAAAAAGTGGTGTTTGCCCAAATCATAAAGCTCACGAGAGGAAGTTCTATAATTAACACAGATCATCTGACTATAAGTCTTATTCTAATTCTAAAATCGGAAAAAAACAACCTATATATAACATCTTTGTTTTTTATAATTCATTGTTTTAACTTTGTGCAAACATTTTAAAATTAATTTAATCTTGGATTGCTCTAAAATAGAATGCACATAATAGCTATATTACAAAGTTATTGCAAAGGTTAGATCAAATAATTATTATACAAAATTTTTTTTCTAACTTCAAGAGGCTAAAAAGATAGGATAGCAGAAATACCTTTCATTAATCTTTACTATTTCAACAGGTTTGAAGCTCCTAGTTCATATTTTAAGAAAGAGGAATTTAAATTTTATTTGCTCAGCTCAAGCCCCATGCACTGAAATAAGTTGATTAAATTTACTGATCACAACAGCACTCAAAACTATCATCATTTCCACTGTTGTAGAAGGTGTGATGGAGCACCCAGAATCTCACCATCTTCTTGGAGTGCTGTCTAGAAATAAACCCCAGAGCTTCCAGACTCCTTGGGGCACTGCCTCCACCAAAGAGAATTGCCCCACCCCAGCTCACCAGCCCTTCACTGCTCATATCAAATGACTTTTCACTGTGGGATTATAAAGACCTATACTTTTCGTCCCAACTCCCAATATAATTCTAAAACACCACCCTATTTTTAGGAACCCACTGTAGGGTCAGTTAGGTTGATATTACACAGTTTAAACTCCCCCTTCCGCCCACTCATGCTTACTTCCCTTCCCTTTCATACGTATTGATGCCAAAGCACACTCACAACCTGCTCTGTGCTTACAGCTAGCTGTCTTGGAGTCTGCTTCTCCCCAACAGCCAGGGTTCAGATGAGAACAAAGAAAACATTCAAGAAGCTACAGAATATTTTACATATCCTTAAGAACCAAATATCTTAGTGGTGTTTTTTTCTTCTTTCTTTTCTGATGATAACACCACGGGGGTTCCCAATTACTATCATACAGTAACTAACAAATTCTGAGTAATCACATGATTCACCACTCAGGGAATTATAACTCTCTGAATTTAAACCTGTGCACATGCTCTCTAATTTTTGACATATTACTTGCTTGTCTTCTGTGCATCATAATTCACCAGTTTAAGGCTGATGCTGCCCTGCACCCCAATTTACTTAACAATCCATCAGAAAGCAGTGGTTTTTTTGTTCCAATTCTCTCAGGATTTAAGCCGGAGTCCATAGAGACAGGCGTGGAAGACTATCAGCTATATGCAAAGTTATCTCTATACAACACCTTTGTTCTTAGATATCATATTCTCTCTTTAAAAAAAATGGTCACTTTCCTCTTTCTTCGGTCCTCTCTGTTTCCATCCTTTGATGTTCTAGACAAAGAAGCTTGATTGACTTTTACAGTAGATCTGTATCTCCTATTGTTATAAAATTTCTTTGGTCATATGCTGCATATTTCAACCCCACTGTCCAATATTTAGTAATACATTTTCAATGCAAGGCCAATAAATACAAATTGAGGTGTGTTTGAACAAGTTCTGTGGTGATAGAACATTACTCAAAAAAGATATTTAAATGATCAGAGTAAGTTAAATGCCGTGTATAAGAACGTGTCATTGGGGACACAGAGCCATGTTGTCTTCCTACTATAATATAATAAATGATAGAGAAATCATCCAGCCAGAGGTCCTCTGTATGCTCCATAAAAGCATTCCTAAATTGTCCTTCACCCAGAATTAATGTATATAATAAAAAATGCAGTGGCAATGAAGTTGGCAACTGCGTCTTAATGAATATGTGCTGGGCAAAAATGTGCCTAATTGACAGCCCTGGAAACACAAGCACCGCTGCTCCAGGAGCAGATACAGCGTAAAATGTTCCTGTACAAGCTTCTCTTATTGTGTCCCTCTGGACAGCCTGGTTTTGACACGTGAAAAAGCAATTAAATCTGTTTAGTTTGTGCATGGCTGAGAACAAGGCATGTGCTGAGTCCCCATTAAGACAGGCACTAGGTTTGTTTTATTTTTTTAAACCTTTTTTATTATAATTCTTTCTCAGCAATGCAATCTCTGAACTGAGATATTGCTTTTTTTAAAGGTGTCATTCAAGCACAGAGTGTTTCCTAGTCCAAGAAAATTTAAAGTACTCTTACTGATGGAATGAATAAGAATACAGGGCAAGTGGTCTCGCCCATTTAAATGGGCATAATAGTGAGCCTCCACAATCACAACCACTCCATTTCTTCCAAAGATTCTTGTGATAAGTCGTCTGGTTTATAATCCAGACAGGCAGATGGCTACTAGGGTTCAAGACGAATTTTCATTTCTCCAGGAGATGAAAATCAAGCCAAGGGTGCTAAATGGAAGAATTATTCAGCACACTGACCAGGAAGAGGGTTTGGGAAGTTATTACGAAGGAATCACTGAAACTATCAGTTCAGTGCACAGCAGTGGGGAAGGAAAGTAAACAAGATAATAGGTGATGTTAGTAGCAAGAGAGAAAGGGATGATCAGATATCATTCTTTTATACTGCAGCTCTTTATCCTTTCTATAGTAATCTCATAGATCTGTGGTTTCTGTGTTCCAGAAAAAAATGTATTGCCACGGGGCAGAGAGTTAACATGATGTCTGCCATCAAAATAACTATACCTTAAAGGTTTTGAGAGGAAAGAGATAGATTTTCCTGAGAGATGGGTGTCAATTAGAAAATCAATAAGAAAACTAGCTAAGGATAATAATTTTGCCCATTCATTTAAAAGTACCCTGACACAAGGAATGGTGAAATACATTTGTATGTTTAACTGTCATGACATACAAATAAGATCAGCATTATACGACTATTTTGGAGAGTAGAAAACAGGTTCAAAAAGATTAATTAATAGCTTGACTGGTCACAGAGCTAGCAATTGTCATCAGCATATTTTGAGATAAAAAAATGAACAATGACTTGTAAATGTTATAGATCATGTGCATTTTATACATACTGGAACTGAATATATATCTTTACATATATAATATATAGAGATAAATATATATGATGGAACTTTGACACAGATACCAAATCATTATTTTAGTTGTAATAAAGATTTATGCTCCATTATCTTTGAAAAAGTCACTGAGACATTAGAGAGCAACTATACAAATACTGCATGATCTCACATATGTGAAATATAAAGGAGGTTTTCAGAGACTTTTGGGTCATGTCAAAAGGATTCAGGAATCAGTTCAAAAAGGTCCTTCTAGAACAAAAATATGGGAAAACTTAAGCATTAAGAAACCCTAATAACTACAATGGATTAAAATGCATAAATCATGTTTAAACTCATAATTACATAAAGATAAAATATGGAAAAAGAAAACTAATCTGTCACTATTGGAAAATTCTGGCAAACTTGGTTATTTTGCAAACTAGTCAACAGAGTGAAAGAATTGATCCTTTATTCTGCCTTTTCTGCATATCCTCCACCCAGATCAGTCCAATTACAGATGAAAGAAGTTTCTATTTATGGAAGTTTTCTAAGTAATACATTAATGAAGAAATAACAAAATTTGAACATCATCATTTTGCAATCTTTAATGTCTGGAGCAGGGGTGTCAAACTCATTTTCATCGGGGACCACATCAATCTTGCAGTTGCTTTCAAAGGGCCAAATATAATTTCAACTCCTTAACAGTTAAGGAGTAGCTCCATTTATACAGTCCTAAAATTATTTCGGCCCTTTGAAGGCAACCGCAAGGGTGATGTGGCCCCCAGTGAAAATGAGTTTGACACCCCTAGTCTAAAGGATCTAGGTATCAAACATCAACAAATTCTAACATTCTGTAAAGAGAGACACCTAGATATGGTATACCATATATTGGAGGGACACAAAACTGTGAAAGTCAGCTTATCAAAAATTTTTTGAACTTAAGTTTGATCACATCTCTAGATTTAGATACTACATTCTAGTGAAGACAACAGGGTATCTTACACTGTGGGACACAATCAGCAAATCTATCTTTGGAAAATTCTATAACAAAAATGAGACAATTTCTTAAATATGTAACTTACAAGGAAAAACAAGATAATGATGAAGGTTAAATTTAAAGATCTAGCCCTGGCTGGTGTGGCTCAGTGGAGTGAGCTCCACATTGTGAAGTGAAGTGTTAACAGTTCAATTCCCAGTCAGGGCACATGCCTGGGTTGCAGGCTAGGTCCCCAGGTGGGGGAACCAGGAGAGGCAACCACACATTGATGTTTCTCTCCCTCTCTTTCTCTCTTTCTTTCCCTTTCTCCATAAATAAGTAAATTAAATTAAATTAAATTAAATTAAACTTTTAAAAGATCTAAAAAGTTTTAAAATTAATTATAATATGTTCATTTTGCTTATACTCTAATTCAAACTATCCATAACCACTCACTCCTACCCACAGTTACACACACACATGCTTGTTTAATACATACATGTGTGTGCATTTTGTGTGTGTGCATGTATGCATATGTAGTACGTATATATATTTACCATCTATCTACCTGTCATCTCTCTATCTAGACACTGAAAAAGAGAAAAGGGAGGCAGAGATGGTACAAAGAAGGAATACACAAAGGGAAGTGAGGCAATTATGAGATCATTGAAATTGAAAAAGAGCTGACTATATAATGACATTGAGCAATTATTGTTCCAGGTTTTGATTTTGAGGTGTGGTAATGGTATCTTGATTATTTATAAAGTCATGCTTACATAGATAGACTAAAAAATTATTAATTAATTAATATGATATCTAGTAGGTGAGGAGGTGGATGGGCTTTATAGAAGTTCCTATCTGGGGTCAAATTTCTTTCCCAGTGGACACATGGAGAGGTTTGCAGATATTTTCATTTGCCATGTCTGGAAGCAGGGGCTACCAGCACCCAGCAGAAACCACAGACCTTACTGAGCACGCTGAAAGGCACAGGTTAGTCCTCTCTCTCCCCCAGACGCAAAGACTCTTTCAGTCTAAAATGTCAATGTCACCAAGGTTGAGAACCACAGGTTATAAATAAAACATTTTCTTTACTTTTGTATAATAATAAAATGTAAAAATAAATAAAAATAAAATAGAAGTGATTTGGGAGAGTTTAATTATGTCAGATCATAACTAAGAATATATTCAAATGTGAACAATAGGATTACCCTTCTGGAGAAATGAGTCATAAATATGTGCCAGTTATTAACTCAGATTAAGAAAATGTACTAATTAAATTATAAAAGAAAATTTATTCCTATGTAAATTGTTCGAGCTAAAAAAGATATTTTTCAAGCAAACTAGACAAGTTTGGCTAAAATAGGAGCAGTAGAAGACCCTGTGATAAGTAAACCAACAAATGAACATCTAGAATTTAAAATATATTTTAGGATTTGAATATGGCTGTGAAGTAGGGGGAAGCTACACTCACCTCCTCTTGACACCAAACTATTTGGTTTATAGTGAACAAAACTATATTAATTTATAGCTGAATTATAGAGCAATCAACCTGAATATCCAACTGAAGGCTAGCTGAACAGGAGTATTATAACCAAGGATTTGCAGAAGGCACATAGAGATGGTAAGAAGGGAGGAGATGTGAGGAGGGCTGGCCCCTGCACCCACGTGTGGCAGCTGAGAAGCTGAAGGAATATCTTGGCTTCAAAAGTATCTCATGAGGAGTGTGGAGTCTCGACCTTGTGCCAGAACCTTCAACCCTGGGCACCAGGACCTGAAAGAGGAGGCTATATAGCATTAGGCAGTGAAAATCAGTGGGGCTCTGTCCCCCTGGAAGAGGAAGGAGTCTGCTAGAAACCCAGGTGCTCTCTTAATCCTGTGGAGTTTATGGTAAAAAAAATTACAGTGTAGGTCGCATGTATTGGAGACATGCATTCATTATCAGTATGTGCTAAAATGAAAAAAAAAATACTGTTAACTTGCATCTATTATATTTATATAACAAAATATGTGATTTTTATTTATTTGCAGTTACAATTTAGAATTTATTAAACAAAGAAATATTAAAACATAAAGAATAAAATTTTTCTTTTCAAATAATGAAACATGGATGTTGCTAAAAATTCAACCAAAAGATGTCTTTAATATCAATCAATCAGAATCTTCAATAGTTGGCTTTGCAAAACGTTTGTATCAGTCATCACAAACAACATTGCTATGCTTGAGGCACAAAAACTTCTCACAACACTTGCAAAAATATTTTGATAAGCAACTCAAACAGCATTCACTGTAGTTCTTCAACATCTCTTGGATTATCAAATCAACATATTTTTCTGGACATTTTCAATGGTAAAGGAAAACAACAACAACACAACATTGACTTTGAAGTTCATTTAAAAAACAAAACCTACACTAACATTGATTTTAGAGTTTGCAGTATCTCTCAGACACAATTTACTATCGAATATCACGCACAGCCTTAAGAAATGTGTGTTATAACCAAACTGATGGCATAAGCATTATGGCTTAATATTAGTCACATACAAATACACAGTTAGTCATGATTTTGAACCTATGCACCCAATATATGTAACAATATTTAAGAAAAGAGTTTGTTTGTATCTCTCAAATCAGGGGTGACCTCTGCAGGGTTAAAGGGCCGGAGCACAGGACCTTGAGCTTGGGCCCTCATTGAGGTTCCACTAGAGGTAAAGCAACTCAGGACATATAGGAATCTTAAAGAAAGGATCTGGGTGGCATGACCCCTGAAGAGAGATCTGGAGGGTACACCACTGAAGTCCCTGTTTTGAGTCAATATCCCACACCCCCCTCAGGTGGCATCGTCCCAGGGGTGAGCACTCCTATTCTTACACCACCAGCCTGGGGAGTGTGCTTACCTGGCCCTCCAACTACTGTTGACACCATCCTGCCAAACTCGAGTCCAGCACAAAGGTCTGTTGGCTGCATCCAACTGGGACTTTTGGTGTGCTCTTTTTCTGGAGAAGTACCACACAAAACACTCAGACAGTCATTGAGCCACGTGGCTTTGGAATGAGGGCCTGTCTTCTCCACAACCTGCAGGCTTGGCTGGTACTACCCCCAACAGAAGACTGTTTTAATCTGTCTTCTCAAGTCCTGTGGTCCCTGCCTTGCTGAGCTTGCTCCTACGGCAAGGACAGCTGGCTCATAATAACTGGATTAATAAAATACAGTGAGCTTAAGTTCAGCTTCTCTCTTTCTCATTACAACTTTTTAAATGCACATCTTGTGCAGTGCTTCTCCTCCCACTTAATATTCTTAAATTCATAACAGAAGAGCCAATGAAGCCCTGGCTTGTGTGGCTCATTTGCTTGGAGCATCTTCCCGTAACCAAAACGTTGTGGGTTTGACTCTCGGTCAGGGGACATGCCTAGGCTATGAGTTTGGTATTGGGCAGGTGTGCACAAATCCCTGGTCTGGGCACACACGAAAGGCAATCGGTGCGTCTCTCTCTCATCAGTGTTTCTCTGTCTCCCTCCCTCTCTCTCTTCTCTCCTCTAAAAAACAATGAAAAATATCTTTGGGTGAGTATAAAATAAATAAATAAAGGAGCCAATGATTAGCATATAGATGGGAAGAATATAAAAAGTCATTACAGAGATGACACAAATTTGTAGGGGAAAACAAAGAATAAACAAGCTTGATGGGCTGTGATTTGAGTCTTTGGAATCCCTGAACACACTACGGAGTTGCTCACGGAGGTAACAGGTCCAGGGAGGGCAACAAGGCCCCACGAGGGCCAGAAACAGCAGTGTCAAGGATAGATATTCAACTCATAGGTAAATGGGGCATTTAAAATAACAAAATGATATGCTTCAGTCATTAATAATTCACCTAATTGAATGCATATGTTTTTCAATAGGATTCACTGTCCAATTTCTTTAAATAATGCTTTCTACTGCATTAATTTGAATTGATTTACACATACTGACTAAGATGCAAATTTTTTGTAACCTGCACAATGTGTGAATAAAGTGTGACAAAACACTAGGTTTAAAATGTGCTTAGTTATGTACTTAAAACGTTCAGTAAGAAAACACTTGGATACCTTTCAGAAAATCCTCTAGTTAGAAGCTGCTTTATAGTTTGTCCTATAATCGTGTAAAACTTTTAAAATGCAAAATTTAGCCAATTAAGCTTCTATGTTAATTAAAGTCCCTACAGAAACAATTTAAATAATTGTTTACATTATTTAAATAATATTTCTCAATTATTTAAATTGAGAAACCATTTTAAAAGGTTTGTAAGACAAGAGCAGTAAGAAGAATCCAACAATGTGCTTGTTTACCGGTGTCTTAGCAGAGGGCAGGAGCCCTGGGTCAGGACAGTAATGTGGATGAAGGAAGCGGGGATCCACCTTTGTCTCATAAAAATGTTTGATGTATTACTGGGCTTTTGTTTAGAGGTTTAATTGGTGGAGAGAGAGCACCATGCTAACAACTATAATTAGAATATTTTTGATGACTTTGTTCTGACAAGACATATATCTCAGCAAAAGTGACCACAGACCAATCCTTAGAACAGTAAACTCAGCAAATAAAAATTATTTACCCCTCTGTGAAATATTTACTGAGCATTTACATATGTCAGGAATAGTTTGTCTTTTTGCAACTTATAGTGAAGGGGAAAGAAAATAAAACATCGAAAAGTACTTAATATCAATTAGTGATACCTTTTACTAAGAATATTAAGCTATTAAGTCAAATAAGCAGTAAAAGGAATAGGAAGTGAGGAGGGTGTTATTTATGCTGGGGTGCTGAGGGATTGTCTATCTGAGGAACTGGCATTTTGATTATGGGAGGAAATAGTCCCTTATGCATGACCCATGGACAAGGACAACAAAATGAGGATTGACTCAGAGTGGAGAGGGAGGGGCTGGGTGCAGGTGGGAGAAGGGAGAACAACTGAAATGGCATAAACAATAAAAATAAATAAATGTTGGGAAAAAAAGGAAAGAACTTTCAGGCAGATAGCAACAGTGACAACTGAAGTAGGAGTTTCCTTGGCAGGAGCTAAGGGAGTAAAAAGGCCAGAACATTGTGAGGGGGAGGGAGAAAAATGAGTCGAGAAGTAGCCAGAGGCTTCAAATTTATTCTAGGGATATAATGGGAGCTACTAAGTGGTTGAGAGCAGGACAGCAACACGCTCCGACTTGGGTTTCAGAGGGTCATTGACTGCTCTACAGAGGATGCACTTTACTGGGCAAGATTGTAAACTCAGTGCAGAAGTCCAAAAAGATAGGATGGTGCCCCAAATAAGCATAATGGCAATGGTAGTAGCAAGAAATGGTGATTCGGGATACCTTTTGAGGGTTAATCCATGAGTATTTGCTTATTGATGGTATAATATATTTGTAAGAAAGAAAAGAATTAAGTAGGGCTCTGTTTTGGGCCTGAGGAAATAGTGGAATTTATTGCAAAAAACTGAGGAAGGAAGGCTGTAGATAGAAGGAAAACATTTTGTTTGGGGGAAGATACAGTGTGAGATGCCCTTCAGATATGAAGTGGAAATGTGAGAAGGCAATTGGATATATGGCTAAACAATTCAAGATAAAGATCCAGATCAGAGAGATACACTTAGGATTCATCAGACTATGAATAGTATTTTCTAATGGAATAGGATGGTTTACCTAGGTAGGTATAAGAGTGTGGGCAGATAAGAGAAGAGCTGACACAACTGAAACACTCTATTGGAAGGCTGGCAGAGGAGCAGGAATGTCACTGATATTGAGAATAAGTGCTCTTGAAGTACAAATAAAGCCAGGGGTGGGTGGTGCCTTAGAAATCAAGTGAAGAAAACATTTTAAAAAGAAGAAACAATCATTTCCATACCTGAGTCTGATATGTACAGGTAAGATCAGATTAAAAACTGGAAGACACTGGTCATCATTGCAATAGAGGTTTTAATGAAATTATGGAACTAATTTTATTTGGAGGGAATTAAATTGGTTTCCAGAAAGAGTGCAATAAAAAGGGATAATAAATGGATACTTCTTTTTCTAGCAATTTTTTATGGCATACTACATATGCTGAAAAATAGGACAACTAAATCAATAAAATACAAAATATACAAAAATAAAGCATTTGATGAACCTGTAAGAAGGAATTCTAAAAAATGACATCAAGCCTTTTAGGAAATAGATGACTGTCCAAACTGCTTTTTATGTCCTTGATGTTGCTACAATTCAGACAGATAAGTGCTTCATGAACAGGGCTGTTAATACAATTGTTATTGGGCCAGGTGTCGAGTTTTTCTATAACTTTGGAGGAATTCTGTAGGGAGACTAGCAAAGATTGTTTCAGTCAGTGCCATTTTATTCAGAGTATTTGCCATTGCAGCATCCACCACAGAGATGTGTGGTCATTAGTTGTTTTACTGTTATCAAGATATGATGAAGTGTGCATTGAAGCATACCTCATCTTTAGCTGTACACAAAACAGTACTAATTGTGTTGGTTACTGCCGATTTCAGTTCAAAATAAGCCAAAAATACTCATAAATGTTAGCATGTATGATTCAAGGAGGGACTTCCTGCCTTAGGAAAGAGGATTTTGGGGAAAGAGTTATAAGGTTGAAATCCTAAATGTTTTTAAGATGTTGGTCTGTTCTTCCAACTCTGTAAAGGATTGGATGTACACATCACCCTTTAAGGAAGACGTGAAAATATTTATCAGTCCTTTTATTTTACTACAGAGCCAGAAAGCATGGGAGTGTGTGTGCGGATCTGAGTGACACAATGTGTGATGTTCCCCAGATTCACTTTGTTCTGCAGTCAATTGATAAACAGCTGATCGCTGGACCCGGTACCACTTGCTAAACTAACAGCCTTGTGACCTAATTGACTAAAACTGCTACCTGTGTTTGCAACTCCAGTTTACACATCAGTCTCTGGCTTGGCTTCTCTAAGCTAAACTTCCTACTCTGTCAGAGAAGACCACAGAATATATACACTTATTCATTTGTTCTTGCACCAGCAGATCTCATTTTGCACATCAGATGTGCACATTTGTGTGCTGCAATAATCACAAAATTTATTACACAGTATCTGTGTTCTTCCATTCAGCAACATTTTGGAAATTGATTTAAAAAATGCAACAGCATCTTCTCTAATACAAAAAAATTCAGGTACAAAATAAAGGTTTTTTTAAAATCAAAACAATAAAAGATGTTGCATGCAAATTTTGCTTGCATAAATTTTGAAGATAAAATATGCAACTTGCCAGAAGTGTCTCCTGTATTAGAGAAGTAACAACTTTTATCTTAAATTAGCAGTTGAGCAAAATGACTCTGGAGCCAGGCTTGCCAGATTCAAGCTCACCTCCACCACTTACTATCCATGTGCTTGTGGACCCGTTCTTTATCCTCTCTGGATCTCGGTCTTCGCATTCTGTAAGACTGGATAATTATGCTGCCTGTATCAGAATAGGCGAGCATAAAGTGAATTAATACATATTCAATGCCTGGCACAGTGCCTGAAACATTGTGGCGGCTCAATAAATGTTAGCGAAGGTTATTGAGCAAGACACCCTCCCTACAACTTGCATCACATGTTCTTGTCTTCTGCCTCCATGGATACTTGGTAAAGTTAAACACCGTAAGAAATTCACCAGAGGTAAAGAACCTACCCTCAGGCACATGTACGCTCCACAGTCAACCTTGTTATTCTGATTCTCTTACAGAATGAAGAGGATTCAGAGGCACCTTTAGTGTTAAAATATTTCAAAGCTGGTGGGACTTCATGACTTAGGTCAGCTCTAGAGCTAATGGAGGGCAAGGACTTTCAGTTTTCCTCCCAGATTGTCATTTGAGAGTCCTAGAAGAGTTTCTAGGACAGCACTCTTTATAGAAATAATATCAGGTATTTTTATGAACTGTGCCATATGTTATATTTTGTGGAAACCTGACTACAGCATAAGTGTTACAGGAAGGCGAGAGTCCCAGTGGAAACCATTAATTCTTTGTGAGGAAACACATCGTTCCCAGGGGGCTGCTGGTGACCTTCTCTTCACATCTCTCACCCACCTTATTAGAGAAGCTGAGGTTTCTAAGGACCTGCAACCTTTTCCTGAAACTTCTAACATTTACTTTAGGAAAGGGCAGGTTCTCTCAGCATGCCATCTTCAGAACACCAATATGCAGAGCAACAGAGAGAAAAGCTTGTTATTTTATCTTCTGGACGGAGAGAATGAATAACAGAGAGGTGACTCTGAGGCATAACGGGCTGGTCTATAAAGAAACCAAATGTTTCTCTCCAGAGGTTTGAGAAGTTCACTTTGAGTTCTCCCACTTGAAGGGGGAAATGTTCATAAATTTACACCATCATTAAAACCACATAAGATTATTTTGATGATTTAATTGTTCAGTGCAGATGTGACCAAACAGACAAACAAACAAACCAATTATCCTGAGAGGAATAGTATCTTTAGTTGTGCTGAAAGGAGAGTTGTGTGCCATTGAATATAATAGATTCATCAAAGAAGAGAAAAATAGATTTATTTTTGCATTAACAGTGCAGAGACTAAAAAACACGAATGAAAAAGAGCTGCCTCTTTCACCCAGCCACAGCACAGAGTGCCAAAGCAGGGCAGAGCCAGACTGCAAAATTATCGGCGCTGTTAGACTCGCCAGTCAAGTCTTTCTTCATATCTAACCTTTAACAACACGAAAACGTCTACTTTCCATCCTCACTGAGTTGCCATCGCCATGCTATCTTTTGACAATGCACGCTGTCTCTGAGTTTTCTTTCATTTACCTTGGGACATGTACATGAACGTTGCCAGTGTGGATATGTCCAGTTCTTACCATTCTCCTGCCCACGGAGGGATTCCCTGGGTCAAGGGAAAAAGTTCCCCACAGCCCCCCAGTTAGATGCCATTACCCAGTTCCCTCAGACACTGGCCTTCCAGGAAACTATCAGCCACCCTCCCTCGCTCCCTCCCTCATACCTTTTCCTTGACTTGTCCTTCCTTGACCTCTGTCTCACTTTCTGCTCCTTCTTATCTCCCTCCCCATAAATGGAGATTTGGTGCTGCTATTTTTCTACGACTCTGTAAGCAGGGTGAGGCGCAAACTGGATGCTGCATAGATGTGAACAGATGGGCAGGTGGACAGAGCCTACTGGCCCATGATCTACCAAGAGAAAAGAAAGGATAAAATAGTGGGGTTGACTCATATGATCATGGCACTATCTACCAAAATGAATGTGTTTTATAACAGCACACTAAATTTTTAACTAAATGCCAGAGGCATTAAAACATTATGAAGATTTCCTGAACTCTATATACACTATTCCTGCTATAATTGAGATGGTGTACACATCTATGCATTCAACTAAGTGTATCTGTCTATCATGGAGAAAAGAAAATAGCATGGAATTTCGGGGGAGAAGAAAAGTGATGTCCCATTTGTACATGTAAACCTACGAAGAATATGCAGTATAGAAACCCTTGTCAATTTCACCTCCAAAACTGGAAAGGTTAATTTAGAGATCATGGCCAAATGCTGTTAGACTGAAGTAATGTTTTGGGAATCAGATGTTTCCATCTGTGGCTGTTATCATAGGTCCAGTTACTTAGAAACAGGGTCTGTGGCAGGGGGACTGGATGAAGGAAGGTGAAGGGATTAACTAAAACACACACACATGTGTACACATGTATGCATATGACTCTTTTTTGTCTGACTCTTCTGGACAAAAGTTCTTAGTATGAGTGGGGAACTATTGGGGAAATGGTGAAATTATATATACACACACATGTGTGTATATATATATGCATGTGTGTGTGTGTATGTATAAAACACATAGACACAGACAACAGTGTGGTGACAGCCAAAAGGAAAGGGGGCTGGGGAAAGGAGGAGGAGGGCAGCAGGGGGGGAAATGGGAACAAAAGACTTTGGGGCCATGTGCATGTGAGGCACTGTGCAGATGAGATTTTATTGAATTATACACTTGAAACCTCTATGGTCTTGTGAACAAATGCAGCCCCAATAAATTCAAATTTAAAAAGGAGAGGGGGAAGAAATAGTGTCTGTGGTAGAAATCCTTGGGCAAGTTATTCATTGAAAGAGTGCTTTCATGAGAAACCTGAGTGATAGGGCAGGAGAAGAAGCTATATGAATACATAGTTTCAGGAGAAATGTAACCCACACCTAACCTTCCTGGGAGTTCTGGCACTTACATTATACTAGAGAGAAAAAGGCACTGGGCTACTATGGGCTCCATCCATCAGTCATTGGCTACTGATGGCCCTTGGGAGGGAGTGGGGCATAATCTCCCAGGCACTGCCCTATAAGATAGTTCCCATGGTCAAGGATGACCTCCATAGAAGAGTGCTGGTTTGAAACTGTAGCAGCCAACACTGCAACAGCTGAAGCCTGGGTGAAACAGGCCTGCAAAGGTGATCTGGGTGGGTACCAACTGCATTTGCTATAGGAACATTTTAGAATTCAGTGTAACTCAACAATTACTGGGCATTTACTATTTTTAAGAAACAATCATAGATGATACAGAAGTTAATAAATAATTTATGATCACCAGCTTCAAGGTGTCCCTAGTCCAATAAATGAAACAAATATGTACTCAACCATTCACCTGTGATCTGACTTTCTCATTTTTTTTTTTTTTTTGCAGTGGAAAAGGTTAAGTTAACATTAACAGTCAAAATTGCACTGTCTTATGTGGTATTTGCATAGTTTGGTCTAAGTTCATTCTGAGAGGTGTCAAGCGCTGAGTCACAGAGAAGTCAGATTCACTTTGCTTGTCTACCCTCACTTGAAAAGGTATTTAATTAAATTCCATGGCTCTAAAATCCATCTGATGGCTCCCAAAAATATATCTCCAATTTGATTATCTCCCTTTCTCTCTGGAGTCATATATTCAACTGCCTACTACACAACCCCTCCTTGGGTATCTAATATGCACCTAAAACTTTCTAAGTCTAGAGTAAAACCTCATTGTTGCACCCCTGCAGCTATTTCTTTTGCAAATTTCCCCCTCTTAGTAAATGAAAACTCAAAATTTCTAGATACTTAGGCCAAAAACATTAGATTCATCCTTAATTAATTTCTTTTTGTAATACCCACATTGACAAACCATGTCCATTCAATCTTTGATACATGTAGAATCTGAGCACATATTTCTATCCTCACTACTATCACTCTGGTCTAAGGGACACCAGCAATGAGCTGTTTCTGGGCTGTAGCTGGAGTATACAATGATCTCTACTTCTTTTTTTGAACCCACCTCTTTCTTTCCATATATATAGTCTTTTCTCAACAAAGCAGCTAAAATGAGTGGTTCAAAACATAGGTCATATTATACCAATCCTCTGCTTTCATCATTTCACTTGAAGGAACAACCAAAGCCCTAGAATAATCTAATGACACTCTATGACTTTATGCAATTAGAATATCTATTAAAATGGGTCATAGAGGATTCTTTGGAAAGTACTATCTGAAATTTGTATCTTAACTTATCTCTAAGACATTCTGAAAATCTAATCTCAAAAAAATGAAGCAGTGCTAAAGATAGAAACTTAGAAATTATACCCATATAACCTTGTATTCAAGTTACAAGAGTGACTATGATAACTTTGTAGAAAAATAAGTCAGAAGATAAAGGTTCAGCGCAGAACTCTGAGGAGCTTCAACATTTTATGGTCATATGAAGGCTGAAAGGACTAGTTCAGGAGGTAGAGAAGAAAATTCCAGGGACCATGAAATGTAATCCAGAGAGCATAGTATCACAAAGGGTATGGGTTATGTAGAAGAATGAGATATATTATTTAATTTCCAAAAGGCAATAGTTATGTTCTTGTGTCTGTGAACTAACCTGATGACTAAATCTCTTATTTTTGCACTGAATGTGTTCTTCAGTCATTGAAGATTTTATTTTATTTTCAAATTTTTATTTATTTGTTTTTAGAGCGAGGGGAAGGGAGGGAGAAAGACAGGGAGAGGAACATCAATGTGTGGTTGCCTCTCATGTGTCCCCTACTGGGAACATGGCCCACAACACAGGCATGAGCCCTGACTGGGAATCAAACCAGTGGCCTTCAATCCATCATTGAAGATTTTAAACATAGTTTAAAAAGTTAGATTATTATTACTCTATATGATGGGTGGTAACTACATGTTCAAATATTTATAATAATAGTGATTACATACTTATCAAGTGCTTATCACATTGGACATCTATCTTAGCAGTTTCTATTTCTATCTTTATGACTTAGTGTGTGTGTATGAAATCCTCTGACATGCCTAGATCTTTGACATTGATGCCTGTTTCTTAATAATTTCAATTACCTAGCATTCTCATATTTTTTATTTAGGGAGAAAAATAGTTATAATATTTGGCCTAAACGACTTCTGATTTCTTGACCACTGAATTACACATTTTTAGAGTTTTCACTATGTAAGAAATCTTAGGAAATTTTTGTCTATCCTTTGACGTACAAATGAATGAACACTGAAACTTGAATGAGGTCATTATCATAGGGTTAATGACAAATATTTTCTACAGTATTAATGAAGATTAAAAGAGATAATTTAGTACAATGTATTTGGTAAAGGACACAACATTATCTAGGTGTAAACTATTCGCTCATCAGATAGATATTGTAATTATGTAGAGCACACTCTGATCAACAAAGAGGTATCCAAGAATAAGTATGACTAAGTCTCTTTTCTCAAGATGATATTATTCTGTTATTGGAAGACCAGAATTATTTTAGCATAGTTGGGATACACTAAATGTAAAACTCAGATAGGAAGCTCCTTATAAACAGAATCCTTCATGTTCCCTTTGACTTCATTGCTCAGAAATGGTACATGCCATATAGCATGCATTCAATGCATGTTTTTTGAATACTTTAGTAAAATAAAATAAGTGACAGATGAATAAAAATCAGTAAATGAAAGCAGGTTGAAAACATGAAATCATGTTCAAATGTAAATAAATGACAGTATTTTGAGTTTTAGAAGAAGGGAAAATCACTTTGAATTAGAAGAAACAGTTAAGCTTCATGGAGAAGTGATATTTGACTGAACTTTACAAATTGGGTTGGTTTCAACAAGCAGATTAAATTTTTTCTTTTTTAGGATGGAGAGGATGAAATCTAAGGTCCAAATGAGTTGGCAAACACAAACATTTCAATGTTTTGAAAGTATTAATAGTATATAACTGGATAGCTTTAAAAGATAGTTATTTCAGTATACATTTAGACCACAAACATGACAGGTAATCAATAATGTAAGTTAAATTCACAATCTAAAGGAAAGCCGTTTTTGAACAATTGAATACATTATGAAATATAAAACTATGCACTTAAACAAGTAGTCATGCTGTGGTGAAAAGATAATTTGATTAAAAGTTAAGACACTTTATATTAGTCATATTGGATAATTAGAAATATGACATTGACTAAATGTCTAAATAGGAACGCTCACTCCCACTGTAAAACCTATTAAGAAAAAGGCTATAAACTATGGAGAAATGTTTGATATTTGTCACTGTTTAAATAACTACTGCATTGACTGAAATGTTTAAAGAACTAAATATTTTTCCACAGTTGCAGCCACCTGGTGAGTTGATAACAGTTAGACAAAGGAAACCTTAAGGAAACATATTTATCACCACACCCCATGCAGTTCCAGTCATTAAGAGTTCACTCCAAAATGGATATTCCCCTTGGGCTGTAAAATTTTATTTCAGAAAAAACTCCCTGGGGGAATTAAACTTCCCTTTTATTTTTAATTGATTTGAGTTTTATAGCTATTCAATCATTTTGATGTTCAATAAACTTTTATTAAACATATGTGTGCCTAACACAAGCCCAGGCACTGTGGGGATAAACAAGATGAGTTTTCACACTATTATACTTAAATACTTAAAATACAAATATTATATATTCCCTGATGGCAGAGAAACTCAGGGAAATGCTTTCTAATTATTTATACAGAAGATGTAAAAACGTTCTTCCTTTTCTTCATTTTGATTGCAGTGCCAGAAACTTGCAAAATGGCAATTAAACAAAAAATTATGACCCACATAGCAATCCATTTATTTACTTTAAAAATGAATGGGGTGGAAGATATAAATATACCACATCCAGATCTAGCAATAATCTTTCTTGTTTTCACATGTTTTGCCAAGAAAATATCTTATATAATGTCTATTTAGTGTATAAGCATACCATAGGAAAAGTGAACAATACAGATGAATATTTCAGAAAAATAAATGTCAATCCAACTTTACAAAAAAAACCTTAATATTTTGTTAGATTTGCTCTAAATTTAGCATTTAAACTAATTGTAAAAAGTAGAAACAAAATAAAAGAAACTACCTTTGTTTTCAACACTTGTTTTGTATGATATAAACGAACTAATGATGACCTTTCCCTATGAACTCCAGTTCATCTTCAGAACTCACCCCTTTTCGAGGTGGATATGACATTCCTGCCCGTTTCCTGGGTTTACTCACCTCTATCTCATTCTATCTCTCATTTTCTTTCTTCATTTCTTTGTTTACAAATGTGCATTTTGTCTTTAAAATGATGAGATCATGCTATACATAATAACTTATAATTATCTTTTCCTTTAATACTGATGATCCATTATTTCAATGTATAGAGATACAACTTATTCTTTGTAGTGGCTACATGGCATTCTATTTATGGCTGCATAACAATTTATTCAACAATTTTCCCACTGTTAAATATTTAATAAAGAATTTTTTAAAATTATAAACAATAATGTAATAAGTAGAGAAATGTATATAAAACTATTTAGATGTTTCTGAAATGGAGGATACTGCTGAAACCTGGTTTCTCCCCACTGAAAATTTTAATAACATTTTTAAAATTATCTGGCAAACATTTTACTTTTTATGGTTATTTTATTTTACTTTACACTTATTTACTGAGATTCAATTATGTGTCAGTTCCCATGTTAAATGCAGTTACACTGTTGAATAAGATACACTCTAAGGCAACAGGGAACTTTGGTATCTATGTAGGCAATTTTACACACTATGGCACATACTTTATGGAAGAATATAGAAAACCACCTTAGCTAGTCCAAAGGGTGGGGAGGTGGGCAAAAACAAAACAAACGCACAAAAAACTTCTAGTGGACATACATGTAATTTGAAAGAGTTGGGGTTAACCAAGTAAGGATGGGTTTGAAGAATATAATTTAATAAAAGTAAAAAAGATTAATTAAGGTGGTAAAAATTCTGGATTTTATCCTGACAATTTCAAGGTGTGATTTGACTATTTTTCCCCTGATGTGAACCCCAGGCCAGCCTGTTGGTACACCTTCCAGGTGGAAGTTGCCAAAAGGGAATAAAGAATTCAAACTGAATTATCTTTGAGTTTTATAAAAATGCTCTTGTCTCCTTTGCATCTGACTCTTCTAGCCAAAGTTCTTGGTATGAGT
Organism: Tonatia bakeri; assembly: GCA_004024845.1. Classification (NCBI taxonomy): domain Eukaryota; kingdom Metazoa; phylum Chordata; class Mammalia; order Chiroptera; family Phyllostomidae; genus Tonatia; species Tonatia bakeri. The sequence continues at coordinate 23,876 of PVIA01005112.1, forward strand.
GGGGAACTATTGGCAAATGGTAAAATTACAGCTACTGGAAGGGAACACACTGATTGTGAAGTAGTGAAGAGAGAGCCACCTCAGCATAGGAAGGTGACATCTTAATCCCTGGGAGGTATGGCCGACAGGAGAAATTAATGATTATTTGACTTTCACAAGCTCTTTTCCCCTCAACATTTCTAATGATAAATTTCCTGTGTGGCTCTCCCAAACTTTTTACAAGAACCTTAAATGTAACTGACTCCTGGGTTGACCCAGGAGTCTCTTCTACACAACTCTCACTCAACCACAATTTTGTTGCCCCTCCCCTTGAACTTACTGAGAAGCACGTCCTCGATTACTTGGGGGAGCTCCCTATAGGGACAAGTAACTTATTATTTACATACACCATAGAGTCAGTTATCCACATAAGAGGGTCATCCAATGGGAAAAAGTGCTATGAAATATGACCCTGACTTTAGCTGCAGTGATCAGTTTAATCACCCAGCCCTACATTCAAGTCAGTGTCAGCTCACTGGCTAGGGCTGTTACAGATACCTTGCCTTAGAATGTTTTCCCTGCTGGCCAGTGTAGAGTCTGTGCAGTTGCTGATGCATTTTACTGTACTTGGATTGATGTCTTGGGCCAAGTGGAGAGAGTAATACATGAACCTTAGAAATGTCAAGACACAAAACTAAGTGAACACCCACTCCAATTTCTAAGTTAGCCCCTGATGGTTTATGGAATTTGTGATGCTGGTGGGGTCTGGAAAATTAGGAAGTATGTTTAAAGTCAGCACTACAGATCGGCCTCATCCTGAAAAATGGAGCATTGTTGTTAGTAGTAATTAAATGGTGCATGAAACAAATTGAACAAGTTTGGTTCAAGGGTCTGTTGGTCAAATCAGTCCAAGGGGCCAATGGACTACTGTACTTATGGAAAAGACCAGAAACCAAGATAGTAGACATTTTTTTAAATTTCAAATATATTTTATTGATTATGCTATTACAGTTGTCCCATTTCCACCCTTCACTCCCCTCCACCCTGTACACCCTCTCCCACCCACATTCCCCCCGTTTAGTTCATGTGTCATAAGTTCTTTAGCTTCTACATTTCCCATACTATTCTTGCCCTCCCCCTTTCTATTTTCTACCTACCATCTATGCTACTTATTCTCTGTACCTTTTCCCTCTCTCTCCTCCTCCCACTCCCCTGCTGCTGTCCCTCCATGTGATCTCCATTTCTGTGGTTCTGTTCCTGTTCTAGTTGTTCGCTTAGTTTCTTTTTTTGTTTGTTTGTTTTAGGTGTGGTTGTTAATAGTTGTGAGTTGGCTGTCATTTTACTATACATGTTTTTTTATCTTCTTTTTCTTAGATAAGTCCCTTTAACATTTCATATAATAAGGGCTTGGTGATGATGAACTCCTTTAACTTGACCTTATCTGAGAAGCACTTTATCTGCTCTTCCATTCTAAATGAAAGCTTTGCTGGATAGAGCAATCTTGGATGTAGGTCCTTGTCTTTCATGACTTGGAATACTTCTTTCCAGTCCCTTCTTGCCTGTAAAGTCTCTTTTGAGAAATCAGCTGACAGTCTGATGGGAACTCCTTTGTAGGTTACTGTCCCCTTAGCTCTTGCTGCTTCTAGGATTCTCTCCTTCATTTTTACCTTGACTAATGTATAAGATGTGCCTTGGTGTGTTCCTTCTTGGGTCCAACTTCTTTGGGACTCTCTGAGCTTCCTGGACTTCCTGGAAGCCTATTTCCTTTGCCAGAATGGGGAAGTTTTCCTTCAGTATATTTTCAAATAAGATTTCAATATCTTGCTCTTTTTCTTCCCCTTCTGGTAAACCTATAATTCAGATGTTGGCACGTTTAAAGATGTCCTGGAGGTTCCTAAGCTTCTCATTTTTTTTGAATTCTTATTTCTCCATTCTTTCCTGTTTGGTTGTTTTTTTCTTCCTTCTGGCCCACTCTATTGTTTTGAGTCCCAGTTTCCTTCCCATCACTATTGATTCCCTGTGCATTTTCCTTCATTTCTCTTATTGTAGCCTGCATTTGTTCATCTAATTTGTTACCAAAATCAACCAGTTCTGTGAGCTTCCTGATCACCAGTGTTTTGAACCGTGCATCTGATAAGTTCGCTATTTCTCGGTCATTTAAAAGGATGAGTTCTGGGGCTTTGATTTGTTCTTCTGTTTGAGCCATCTCTCTTTCTCTCTCTCTTTTTTCTGGGGGGGGGGTCTGGTTGTGCCTGTTACAGTAGAGGGCGGAGTCTTAGGTGTTCACAGGGGGTGGCACCCCAGTTGCTGGGTTGTGACGTTGTATGTGGGGGTGGGGTCGAGAAGGAACAATGGCGGTTGCTCTGTTCTCAGTGGGACCTCAATCCCTTCTGCTGCTTCCCCCAAGCAAGCTGGGCCCCTCTGGTACCAATTCTCATGTTGGTGGGCTTGTGCATGCTGTGGACCCTCCAAGGACCTCACCTGTGAGGCTGGGTGTCTTTCCCTGTGCCTCACTTCCACAGGTGTCTGCGATCAGTGTCCCAAGGCTCTATTTCCCAGCACTGGGATCCTGAGTTGCGCTCACTGCCTTGCTTTACAATCGCCGCCTCACTGGGTCTGCCGGGTGCCATCCCTCTGCTGGGGCCTGCCAGCTGCCGCAAGCACACTCAGGATCCTCCCGCTGCGGTCTTGCACGCCCCAGATGCCTTATGCACCCTCGGATGCTTTATGCGCCCGGTCCCAACTCTGCTCTCCCGCTGCGACCTGTGCCCAGCTGCCTGACTCCGCCCCTTTTACCGGTCTGGATGAACAGGTCTATTTCAACTTCTTGGTTGTCGGACTTCCATTTAAATCAAATTTCTGTCAGTTCTGGATGTTATTCTGCTTCTAAATTGTTGTTGTTCCTATCTTGGTTGTGTGTGGAGGTATGGTGCATCCGCCTATGCCTCCATCTTGGTTGGAAGTCTCAATAGTAGCCATTTTTTTTTACCCTAAATGTCATTATTAGAGTATCTGGCATGATCCAGCCACTGGCAACCACTCTTCTACTTTCTGTCTCTATGATTTTGACTATTATGGCTACTTTATATAAGTGGAATCTAAGTATTTGCCATTTTACGGCTGGCTTATTTCACTTAGGATAATGTCCATCAAGTTTCATCCATGTTGTGGCATGTGTTAGAATTTCTTTCATTTTCAATATATGCAATATTCAACTGCATGTATACACAACATTTTAGTTATCCATTAATCTGTGGATGGACATTTATGTTGCTTTTATATTTTACCTATTGTGAATAGTGCTGCTATCAACATGGGTATAGATATATCTCTTTCAGATTCTGGTTTGAATCTTTTGATTACATACCCCTAAATGAAATTGCCTGATTATAAGGTAAATCTTTTTCAATTTTTTGAGAAACCACTATAAGGATTTCCACAGTGACTTTAACATTTCACATTCCCACCAAAAGAACACAGGGGTTCTAATGTCTTCATATCTTCTGAAACACTTGTTATTTTCAGTTTTTTTGTTTGTGTGTTTGTTTTTACTTTTTAATAGTAGCCATCATAATGTTACCAGACAGCTTCCACACTGGGGTTTGGCCCTACCTGGCACAGTGGGGGACTTTTCACATGACAGGTGGCCTCTAGGTTGTTCACTTACACAGGAAAAACTTCAGAGATGAACTGGAGTGAGAACGAAGCAAGTTTTATCCAGTCAGAGAAAAAGAAACAGGCCAGGATGAAGGCACTGTGAAAGAAGCAGAAAACACAGGTCTGAGTGGACACTAGCTAACTTATGAGTAGCTTGTGGACCTGGTCAGTTAGATCTTGGTATTGTATGTGGTTTCAACAGGTAGGGGTGGTCTCTAAGCTTTATGGTGCAAAATTCTGACTCTGTCTTATTGGGAGGTTGCAGAACAGGCCCTTGCGGGTGGAGGATGAGATAATATTACCAAATAGATCCCTCTTTTCCCGGGGTTCCCCTGTACTAGGTTTGCCTTGCCTGCCACCAAGAAATTATAGCTCTCAATGCCACAGATTGGTGAAAAGGAAAGGAACTATTTATTTAAAAAGTTACACAAACTTAGAGTAATGACTTAATGTCTTCATTAAAATCCCAAAGTCCCTTAAAACACCCACAAATACACACAGTCCTTCCTTCATCTCTTTTCCCAGTCCGGGGTTCCCTATCTCAGGAAAAGAAATAGAAGTCTGTGGCTCAGGTAGCCACTGGTTATTCCCAGTAATCCATCTCGGCTGGCAGGCCTCCTGTGGTTCCCAGCATCATCAGCTCTGTTGGCACCGGATCTCCAGTTCTTGATCCAAAATCACGTGTCACCTTCTCCTGGCCCACCAGCGAGAGTCCTTTCACTGCTTTCCTTCCCACATCTCTCCTGCATTCTTCCAAACTACTAAGAGAAAGCTCTGTATCACCGCTACATCTTTCCAGCCTCCTAAACTGCATGGCAAAGGGAGCCCCAAAGGCACATGGTTCTGACCCTCATAACTGCCGTTCCTGGGTTTAAATCCCAGTGTCAATCTTCCTCTGCAGCCTCATTTCCAACTCCTCCCACAACTGGCTACACGTGACAGCATTCCCGTATGTTTTCAGCTTTTCTGGGCTGCCATAGTAAATCTGGGCAGGCGTGGCCCCCATGGTGTGGGGCAAATCATCTCCAAACTCTCACACAGGCACCATAACTAGGGGGAGTTGCTTCCCAGTTACATCCCGGATGGAAGTCACTCCTGTCTCCTTGGCTCAAAGCATGGCCACCATATTTACCATATCCATGAAACCAGTTAAAAATTATAGATATGTTAAATGACCATTCTAGAGGTGATTTGCAAAATTGTTGGTATGCAAAATATCTCAGTGGCCCTGCTCCATATGTGCCATGCCCCAGTTCAGACTTCTAGGGGTGAGGACACCCTATATTTTTAATATTTCCTGGACACCCTGAGTTCTGGACCCCATCACAAATCCGTCTTTGTCGGGGGCCTTGGCTTCACTGTTACAGGGCGGCGTTCTTGCTCCTTTTGGAAGCGTCCTGGCATTTACCCTCCTTGGCCCCCTTCTATTATTAGTTGTGGTGTTAATTTTCATAATGACGATATCAGGAGCTCTGGGGTTGTTTTCTGGTCAGTTTTTCCTCTATCTTCAATTAGCTTGGATCTAACTGGATTTTGTTGTCTACGTCCCTGACCGTGGTGATTTCCGTCACCTAATCTTAAATGTCTTTGGTCAGGGAGGGTAGAGTCTTGAGAACTATCAGCTAGATGTTAATTGCTTACCTGTTCGGGCCCTTTGTTATGTTAAACTCTTTATCTGAGTTTCCTCCGTCCACTTGCCAGGGAATTTTCCTAGTTTCTTACTAATCTGCCTCACTAATGAGCGGGAGGTAATTTATGTACACAGTTTAAAAATTATTTTTAAGAATCATTATGAAAAAATACTACTTTACTGGCCCAACTTCCCCAAATTTCTCTCTCCAAAAGAAACCTCTGTCAGTTGTTATCAATGTTTTTGAAATTTTGCAATCCTAATTTTTTAGTTATTTATTTTTCTTATTCCTCATAATAAAATAGGATTTCTTTGTCCCACTTATTACAGAGATACACACACAGATTCACAATATCTCTTCACTCTTTTTTTCTATTAAGTTTATAGTATCAATTTTGTTTATAGCAGTACATAAAGTTTACATTATTAATACAAAGTAAATATTTTCTCAGCTGAGTCAGGTATTAGAATCGAATTTATTTTATTCCTCATGCAAACTTTTGGTTTCCTTGATATTAATAATAGGGCATTTTTCCATTTGTTTAATTTCATAAGATTTCTCTTTTCTAAATCTCAAATGCTCACAGAAACATAAATCTCTAAGAAACATTTGCCAAGTCCGTGCTAGATTTCTAGGCACTTCTCTGAGAACGTGGATTATAACAGTATCCTATTAAAAGCTTCCTGAGCATTTGAAACTCACATTCTGGCTGGTAAAACAAATAGTAAACAATATTATACTAAATTAATATACTATCTATAATGTTCAAAGAGAAAGAAGCTATTGGGGAAAAAGGTAAAAGGTAGAGTATTAAGGATAGGAGGCATACTTCATTATTAAATAGGAAGATGGGGCAGGACTTCCTGGAAATTAACATTTGAAAAGAATTAAAGGAGGCAGGGGTTTGGAAGTAGTGAATACAAAGTACCCAATATGGAAACGTGCCTGGTATGTTGGAGAAACAGGTGTCGCGAGTACTGAGGGAGTGAGGAGGTGAGGGGTAGGGATGAAGTTAGGGAAGAGATGCAGCCCATGTAAGACTTTGATGTTCAGGGTTTTAACAGAAAGCAGATAAGTCTGACTTAAAAAGATCTCCTTGGCTCTAGTGTTGAGAATAGTGAACACTATCTGAGGTGTGTTTGCGTGGGTGGGTCTGGGGGAGGGAAGGCAGGGGACAAGAGGAAGAAGAGCTAATAGGCAATTAAAAGAATTCAGCTGAGATATTTGGTGACTCTTGTCATACACACCAGAAACTCTAGTGGTTTTGTGTTTTTCTTTAATCACTATTGCCAGGGCTCCCTGCCTTCACTCAGAAGTCTGAATAAATTGCTTAATACATGTATGCATTCTTCATACTGTAATTTCTTTCATCATCGTCTGCAGGATGCTCTTCACCTATAATCAATGTCCTATTTACTATCTAAAGTCTTCCTCTTTCTTAACTGCATTTTGGTAAAGCAAATATTTTAGTGGGTTTTTGAGAAAGGGGCCATGCAGAATAACTTTTTTGAGTTTGTGAAAGTGTGAAAATAGTTTTACTGCAGCCTCATTTTCAATGGATGCCTCAACTGAGTAAATAACTCTAAATTTAGAACTGACTCCCTTTAGAATTTTGATGAAATTATTTCTTTGTCCTCTGGCTACCAATGTTGAATTTTCATATCATAGCAATGAGACCTTGGTATGACTCTACTCCAACCTCCTGCCTTCTTCCCTATTTTGCTTTTCTGGTCTGGAAAACAGTTTCTTTCATCTTTGGGAACTGTTCTGATATTATTTAATCTTTAATATTTCCCTTCTCTGTTTTCCCATTTTTTTCTGTATGGAACTTCTGTTATTTAGATATTAGACCTCTACATTTGTAATACATATTTTCTTCTTATTCTATAATTATTTATTTATATGTGTTATATTTTGGGATATTTCTTCAACTTTCTAGCCCTTCAACTAGATTTTTCCTTTTTAATATTATATCTTGTTAATCTCTAAGAATTTCCTTTGTTCTCTGAGTATTCCTTTTCTAATGTATCCAGTTGATCTCCAGGTCCTTAATGCTGGCCTGCACTCACACTAGATTTCCTAATCCATTTACTTTTTTTTCATAAGCAATGAATTGATTCCTCAATCCCTGTCCACAAATTTGAATTTCCAAGACTCTCTCTCCCACAATTATGCTCAATGGAAGACATTGTTTGTGTTTTACTAAGAAAAATAGAAAAAAAAGGTAGATTTTAAAAGCCATTAACACTATATTTACTTAGATACCGCCATCTTTTCTCCCTGCCATCTGTAACATAGGTGATTACCAATGCTTCAAAGACTCCCTGTCCTTACATATACTCAAAGACACCAACCACTCCAGCAATTCACAAAACTTTCACGTATATAAATATTTCATTCTCTATGGGGTCATACTTATCAACATATATAACTGATCCTGTCTTAAATATTGTGGCTTCATCTTTGTCTTCCAATTGACCATACATCTTCTCAGTTTTTAGAGAAAAACATTTTGGAAAAATAGTCTATGCGCATTGTTTGTTTTCTCTTAACCCATGGAGACTGGGTCATTATTGCTAACAGTCACATCCTGCACTTGTTACAACTGCTCTTGTCAAGTTGTCAATAGCCTACATTTTGCTAATCTCAACGGTCAGTAGCCCTCATCTTAATTGACCTATCATCAGCATTTGACAGAATGCTTACTTCCTCCTCCTTGATTGACTTGCTCTACTTGGCTTGTAGGATGTCACATTTTGTATTATTTCCTCCTGATAGATTCTTATTAACATTCTTTAATGATTTTACTTCATTTCCCTAAGGAGTGTAACATTGTGGTGTCTGAAATCTCAATCCTTTGTTCTCTTCTCTGTTTCTACTCACTCCATGGGTGATCTCACTCAGTTTTGTGACTTTCAATAGCCTCTACCCTTTGTTGCTTTCTGATCACGTATCTCTAACCTGGACCTTGCATTTGAACTCAAAACATTTTACAAATGACTGCCACCTTTACATGTCCACCAGAATGTCTGTTAGATAACTCAACTTTATACCAAAAGTTAAAAATTCTGCCTTTTTTAAATCTCCAAAATGTTCTACCCATAACTTTTCCCATTCTAGTTATTGGCAATGCTATTTTTTCAGAGGATCACACCAAAAACTTGAAGTCTGTTTTTACTCTGTCTTTCTCTTAAAACTCACCATATCACAAGATATATTTCAACTTATCCTTGACACATATAGAGTTCATTACTTTTTACAAATCAAATGCTATTACTCAGGTCTCAGCCTTCATCTTTGCTTTTGCAGATTACTGCAATAGTCCCCTACCTGTTTCTCTAAAGGTAGAGATCTACTAGAGTAGATTTTTAAAGCATCAGGGAGAATGACCTTTACAAAATGTTTATATCATATCACTCCTCTACTAGCAGCCCTCTAATGACTCCCCACCTTCTCTGAGTAGAAACCAAAGTCCTTACAATAGCCCACCAAACCTTATGTAATTTGGGCACTCATTACCTCTCTTCCCCCCTCTCCTATGTATTGCATGCCCCTCTTGCTCATTTTACTTCATGCAAACAAGACTCCTTAAGATTCTTGAAACACCATACAAGTTTTTGTTCACTGGTGTTTGCATATTCTGTTCAAAATGCCAGGAGCTCTCATCCCCACATATCTCCATGTGTCACTCCTTCATTTTGTTCAAGTCTTTGCTCAAATGCTATTTTCAGTCATCTTTAATTACCCTGTTTAAAATTTCAAAGTTATCTCAGATTCTTGCTTTATTTTATCCACAGTAATTAGTATATTTTAGTACATAATATAATTTATTAATTATCTTGTTTATGGTCTGCTTTCTCCACTAGAATACAAGCCTCATAAGAGTAGAATATTGATCTGTTTTGCTCACTGACTCAGTACTTGTCATTATCTTTTGGTTAACATTTGTTAAAATGATTGGATATAATATCTTCTTTATATCTTTGTGGATATTAATTACAAATTTGGGGCATTTTTTCTTATACCTGCCTTTTTTTTCACTTGTTTCTGAACTGTTTACATTTTATTTACTTTTTCATTTATCCATTTCTCGATTCATTTGTTTTATGAATTTCATGTGAAATGCTTTCTTTAAATGTTTTGTGATCTATGCCTCTCAATTAGATACAACTTAACAGGCAAATTACTAAAAATCTTCTTGGCCTAGAGATGTGCAGACATGACCAAGTAGTTCTATTTAGACCATCCATCCCATAGAAAAATAAGAAAGAAATTGGAGGGATGTTCATATCTGCAGGGCAGGGAAGGCTATGAGTAAAGCAGTTTCCTCGTGTTTACAGGTTTTGTTTGCTACACACATAAGAGAGACTCTGAGAAGCCCAGCAGTGGTTAGAACAAACAAGAAAAGACAAAGTTTTTAATGTGAGTCATTCTAAGTCACTTGCCTGCTAAGCAAAACAAAACTAAAATCAACATTATTCGAAGATTAGAAAAGAATCCTGAATCTCTTCAACATAACACTCACCATGTTGAGTATAGTTAGAAATTATTAGATTTACTAAGAAGTAATACAATTCAGACATTCTCCTAATAAAAGCTATTCAATAAAGACCTACCCCTACATAATAAATTTAAGAGCAGAACCCTTTAAAGCAGCCATTACTATATTATTCAGTCATATGAAATAAACCATACTTGAAATAAATGAAAAAAAACCAAACCACCTCTCAACAGTGGACTAAAACCTGTAAAGAAGAATCGCTTGTAGAAACAAAGTGAATCCAAAGAAATGATATTGAACTAAAGAGGCCAGATATAACAGAATGAATTATCATATAATTTTATTTGTAGGAGGTCAAAAATTAGCAAAATTAATCTACTGTGAAAGACATGAATATAGTAGTTTCTTTGGGAGGCAGGTTAAGTAATGAGTAGTATGCAAGAGACACCAGGAAATATTTTGACATACTGGAAATGTTCTCAGTCTTGATAAAGATAATGATTAATGTTAATCATTACTTGTTATGTTAAATAATAATGCTTGTTAAATTATATGTTAAATCTCAGTGATTGTCAGCTTTTTATCCGTAATGTTTTACATTAAAATTATTTAAAAACTTGATTCCTAAAAGACAAATGGATATAGTGAATTCTTATATTTTATATGTTGTAAAATAAAAATTGATATTCTCCTATATATTGATAACACATATCATAGTTAATAAATATCTATTTAATAAGAGCTAATAGATAACATAGATTCTCAATAATTATTATTTAACTTCTTACCAATAGTATTAATAATTTCTCAAATCTAAAACCTGTTGATACTTAATTAGAAAGTTAAATTGTAAGTGCGTCTTTCTAAGGACCAAGAAGCATTTCTTTTACATAATTAAGTAACTTTAAAAGTTATTGCAAAAATAGTTTATTACTCTTAATTATTATTTAAGTTAGAACACCTGTGCACTCGTTAGTACTATATCATGGATATTAACAGAACTTTTAATATGAAAGGGAAATTAGTTTATTAGCTTAATAATTACATAGTAATAGCTATTATAACATGGGTTGTCAAAATTGTAACTTTGTGAATTGAGTTTGCCACATGATGCCTTCGTTTAAATAATCTCATTATCGCCCTTAGAGAGAAAAGAGAACAAATGGCTGTTTCCACTTAAAATAAAACAAGACCAATTTCATAATATTGTTGATTGTTACCACAAAATTTCATTATAATCTTTCTTCAACAATTATTTTTAAACTATTGTACTTAATCAGAGTTTCTGTTTTTGTCTCAAGTTCTCACATAAAACCTTCAGTTATAGCTTCAAGATTAGTAATATAAAAATTGGATGCTGTCTTTTTTACTTACCTTTTGTTTTTGTGTGATAGATATGTCAGTAAAATCAAGGGAACTCTGACTGAATGAGGCAGGGTTGTCACCTTTGCAGAGACATGGTTAGATTTATATTTAATTCTCTTATCAATCATATTATTTAAACTTTTGAATTTCAGAGTTTATACAATCTAAAAAAATGCAGTCCCATTAGTTAATAATACAAATTCCATGTCTTATTTTTTTAAAGAAATATACTTCCTCAACACTTTTCTAAAACCTGGAAAAAATGAATTCATTATTTGTGGTGTTAAAAACATTGGTAAATTGAATTATCTGTTAGCTTATCATGGCCCTGTACTTTAGAAAGATGCAGCAGGTGTTCCATTTCATGCCAATTATCTTATAGACATGGCTAAATTTTCACTCACTGTGAAGAAAATGACAACAGTGGATTTACAAATGGATGAACAAGATGCCTATGCTTCGATACAATTGATCAAAATAGTTCTTTTCTTTTCCATTATATAGTGACGTGATCATTTGAAAGAAGTGTAAATGGTTTCCATTTTATAAAATTTATTTAAAATTTTTCTATTAAACTTTTATTAAAATCAGTAACTCTAAAGCACTTTCATAATTCATCTAAAGAGTAGACAACAGTTAGCAAAGCATATACCTGCCTTCAATAAAACTTCCAGTCTAATGATGAAGACGAAGTTATTGTGGCACAATCTGATAGTGTAAGCAAACCACAGCACTAACGTGAAACCCTTATTTCCCGGAATCAAACAAAACAAAACACATAATATAAGCTCTTGGACCAATTAGTTTCTGGTTAAGTTCTCACATTGATCAAGGGCTGCATTTGATGTAGCACACTACTCAGTTGGTTGCAAAATGATAAGATTCTTTAAAAGTCAAGGAATGTTGCTGGAATAGACTCTTTGCCAGTGGAATCAAACTTTATCTTTCTCACTCTGTCTCCTGAAATTTCTGTTCTACTTACATGAGTTTCATATATATATACCATATGTGTATGCATGTTCATGTATGTGCATATATACATGCATTTTTCCCTACAGCACCTCAACCAATCTGTGACTTTAAGCAAATCCACATAACCCCTTTTTACTTGTAACTTTCTCAAGCTAAAATTGATGATCCCTCTTTTCCTTTTACTCTGTACTCTTCTCCCCAAAATATTTCCAGGCCCAGCAAAAAATTCAGTTGTGTTTTGGCATGCTAATGATAGTTCCAGGTCAGTACTTAATGTTTTCTAAAATAACTAGCCCACTGTAAATGTATTCGGTAAGACTATGCCCCCTCCCACTTTTATCACCTTAGCTCATGTACTCAGGTGTCTAAGGTATTCACTTTCCTTTGATGAGAATTTTGGCACATATTTCAAAAGCTCTCTACTCCAATTCCTGTAATCATCACGGACCATCTTAAAATTCACTTGTAAAACTCATCAAATCCAATTTTTAAAACCGGTATGTACTGAGCATCGTGTATATCATTAGGAACACAAAGTTCATATTTCAGAGCCTCTAGCATGAAGGAGCTCATATTGTGAGACAGACAAGTGAACTAAATAGTTACAGTAGAAGCTTTCATGAAATACGAAAGGAACTGATTTAAAGGACTCTGAAGAGGAAAACTTCAGTAAGACATATGCCATTGCACAACCTTGACTCCAATCTAGTCTGTCAATCTGGTATCTGTATCTGCATTCTCCATCTCTCGATTTCCCCCGTTACCACCTACCAGAACTACAAACTTATTGAACTTCCTTCTGTGCTTTAAACACACCACACCTTTTGTAATTCTGTGCTGTTTTTCATATGGTTCCATCTGTCAGAAATATCTACCACCCTTGTTGGCCATCTGTCAAACTCCTGTTCATGATTTTAGCTTCTAAATTAAAAACTTCCCTGATACTGCGAAGAAATTGAAATAACAAATCTTCTGTTCTTCCATTCCCTTTGTGTGTACTCCCAGTATCTGTCATTACACTTTTTTAATAATTTAAAGTGCCATCTCTTTAACATGTCTTGACTCCTAGAAGGTAAAGACCATATATACATGTTTACTACCTGGCACATAATAAAAGGTAAAAAAAATATGACTAAAGATAGGCACAGAAGAGGGAAGATGCTAGAGAAAATTCACATCAAAGGCAAGGTCTCTTATTCTTATGATGTTCCTCATGTGTAATTTCCTGTTAATAATTCGTTAATTTTTAAGTGTAATGAAAATTATTTCTAACGTCTCTGAATTGTCTAGACATCTTTATTAGCCTAGTAGGCTAATTTCTTTCAGGAGCAAGCCTCAAATTAGAGCAGCTTAACACAATAAATTTTATTTTTTTCATATAAATAAATTCTAATGCCAGTGTTCCTATAAAATAATACTTCCATGGCCCAACTCCATAGGGTGTCTCTCACAAATTTGGGCTATGTCCAGCTTGTAAATTTGCCATTTATAAAATAAGGTTTCTGAATTTGCAGAAAATGAAAGAGCTTGTACATTTGATCTCTCAGCCAGAAATTCACACATAGCATATATCATATTTCTTATCTGTTCACATTTCATTGGCTAGAATCAGTCACTAGGAACTGTCTAGCTCTGGGGGGACAGGGAGGTACTCCCAGGTACAACTTTCCACTGGAGAGACCATGCATACTAGTGGCCCACTAGCTCTCTGTGTCACACAAATGAACTTGTTTAAATAACAGTGAACAACAATTATTATCTCAAAGCTAGGATTTGATCATTGGAAAGAATTTAAATTCACCAAAATGCATCTGTAGATGGCTAGAGAAGAAGTTTAATTAACTATGGATTGAATAAAATATTTCTTCTCAACATGTTCTCTTTAATTTGGATAAGGCTTCAAAGTTACAATTTAGTAGATGTAGAAAATGCAGAGGTATGTCTGGTTCCCTACATTTTATTGTTGTTTTGGAGGACGTATGTTTAATTTGTGGTTGATTATAAAAATGTAAGTTTTATTTCACTTTCATAGATTGTACGAAGTATTGGCATTTTGTTTTTCCTTGGGTCTGACTGATCTAGGTCTCTGTGAAAAGCTGACTTCAGAGTAGTTGCTCCCTGTATCTGAACTCTGTTCTCCTGTAAAAATGGGCTCACATTTCTTGCTCAGCTGCAATAAAATACAAGTTTAAGTGTTTTGTTATTGAACCCAGACATGTGCTTACACAGTGTCTAGAGTACAGGAGAACTAGCTCATATCATTTTCCTGCCCAAATAGGGATTTGTAATGGAGTCCAGAACTCAAGGTGTCCAGGAAATATTAGAAAGATATATAGGATGTTGTCCTATATATCTTCCCCTCCCCCCCACAGGTGTGAGTTAGGGGAAGGGACACATAGAGCAGGAACATGCAGAGCTGTTTTGTACAGCAACAGCTTTGCAGCTAACCTCTGGCGTGGTCATTTAACATATCTATAACCTTTAACTGGTTACATAGATATTTTAAATAGCTGTGGCCATGCTTTGAGCCAAGGGGATGGAAGTGACTTCCACCCAAGACATAACTGGGAGGCAACTCCCCCTGGTTACAGTGCCTGTGTGACAGCTTGGAGGTGATTGGCTCCAAGCCATGGGGCCATGCCTGCTCAGACTTACTATGGCAACCCAGTAAAGCTGGAAGGATATGGGAGTGCTGGTAAGTATAGCTGATTGTGTGAGGAGTCGGAAATGGGGCTGAAGAGGATGATTGGCACAGGGATTTAAATCCAGATGCGGCAGCCATGCAAAGGAAGAACCATGAGGCTTTGGCCAGAGCGGGGATCTCCGCAGCCACATGAGGGAGAATCGCCATATGCCAGAGAGAATCACCATATGGCTTTAACAGAGAACCACCAGTTGGCAGCCATGTGGAGAGAGAACCATGTGGCTTTGGCCAGAGTGGGGACCCCCCCACCCAGCCATGTGAGGGAGAACCATGTGGCTTTGCCGGGAGAGAACTATGTGACCATCCCAGAGTGGGGATCCCCACAGGTTTGGCGAGAGTGAGGTCCACATGGCTTTGGGGTGCTCCCTTTGGCCATGTGGCTTAGGAAGCAGGAGAGACTTTTCCTGGAAGAAATAAAGGAGAAAGGACTTTTACCAATGGGCCATGAGAAGGTGCCACATGACTTTGGATTAATTGGAGATACTGAAGGCTACACAGCTGATGGTGCTGGGAGCCTGAATCATGGACTTCTACTTTTCCTGAGATATGGTACCCCAGATTAGGGCAGAGGGAAAAGGAAGGACTGTGTGTGTTTGTGGGTGTTTTAAGGAACTTTGGAATTTTGATGAAGACATTAAGTCATTGGTTGTAAGTCTGTATAACTTGAATAAATAGTTCCTTTCCTTTTCACAAATCTCTGGCATTGAGAGACGTCTTTCCTCTGATGGCGGACAATGCGAACCTAGTGGGGGGTCCTTTTGGTAATAGTATATAGTGCCCTCCTTGGACCTGTTCTGTAACACTAGTATTACTCATAACACACGTTAGAAAATATTATCTTTACATTTAATGCAATACACATAATTAAAGGAAAAGTGAGACAGCAGGATACAAATCATTTTCAGAATCTGACACAACTGAGTTTGTGTTCTTCCTTTTGTGGTGCTTTATCTAGTTTAAAGTGAATTTCCTAATCACTCGGAACCTCTCATTCATCAATCATAAAATAATTTTCATGATTAAGTTAGAGAACATACAGGAAATAACTGTGCAGAATACAAAGTGTAGTAGTTCCTCAATAAACTGTTAATTTAACTACTTTTACTTCAGCTTTGCCTTTTTAAAATCAAAATAAGTAAGCTTTAAAGACTCTAGGTATTGGTGTGAGTCACTCAATTACAGACAACCTCTCTACCTCCCAAAATACTACAAAAAGATAACTGTGTTTACCTGGAAAGAAGAGTATCACTTGTGTACCTTTGAAGCTTCACGACATTGATGATGAGGAAGGGCCTTTTGTAAGTTGCCAAAACCATTTTCATCACTTTCATATACTATTCCAAATGTTCCATAATATAAAGGAATATTGGAAGTTACTTCTGAGGAAAACTGCCTCCACTTTGCAACAGTAGAACAATTATGCCCAGAGAGCACAGAGAATATTCTTGTCTGCTTCACCCAACAACAGAACAGTTTACTGAGAAGAAAAATTTTGGTTGGATATCCAGTTCTGCATTTACAAAATATATTAGCTAGTGAAATGATGGTCACATTTTGTCTCTCATCTATCTGTCCAAATCTATCATCCTTTTACTCATACATTCATCCACTATCTAAATTTTGGGGGGGGGGGATTTCACTAAGCATTAGGAGTCAATAGTAAGCAAAAATCATGTTTCTATGCCTTACCTTTGGAGAACTTAAATTGATTCTACCAAAATTAACTAATAGTGATATCTATTTGGTATTAATTTTTACAGATATTCTATGAGATAGGTACTATTATTATCTCAGTTGCATGAATCTACTGAAGTACAGAGAGGTTATATCAAGGTCACAGAGTTATCAAGTGCTGGAAGGACTCAGAGTCTAGAGTCTCTTTATCCAACCACTGGGATGCACTGTTATCACTGTAGTGGATTTTATCAGTTCAAAGGTAAATCACTAAGGGCTTAATGAAAGCAACCTGAAGAATTTTGTCTTATTTGATCAATGCATATTAACTATTTATTGATAGTGTTATGTAGTTGAGTAATCAGATGTTTTAATTCAAGTAATAAGAGTGATTCCTATTTCAAAAGAGCCATCCAATATAAATAAGACAGCACATTTTTAAAAATTATATTTCACTGTTGATGACATTACTGTTGTCCCAATTTTTCTCCTTTGCCCCTCTCTACCCAGCCCTGGCCCCCACTCCCTCAGGCAATCCCCACACCATTGTCCATGTCCATGGGTCCTGCATATATGTTATTTGGCTACTCTATTCCTTATGCTGTACTTTACATCCTTATGACTATTCCTTAACTACAGATTTGTACTTCTTAATCCCTTCACCTTTTTGCACATCCCTCTGAACCCCCTTCCATCAGGCAACCATCAAAACATTCTCTGTATCTATGATTCTATTTCTGTTCTGTTTGTTCATTTTGTTCTTTAGAATCTATTATTGATAGATATGGATTGTATTTATTGCCATTTTATTTTTTGTATTTTTGATTTTCTTCTTAAAGATGATCCTTTAACATGTCATATAATACTCACTTGGTGGTGATGAACTCTTTTAAACTTTCCTTATCTGGGAAGCTCTTTATCTATCATTCAATTCTAATTGATAGCTTTGCTAAACAGAGTATTTTGGTTGTATAAGTCCTTGCTTTTCATTACTTTAAATGTTTCTTGCCAGTCTGTTCTAGCTCCAAAGTTTCTTTTGAGAAATCAGCTCGCAGACTTGTGGGAGCTCCTGTGTGGTAACTGCTTTTTTCTTGTTGCTTCTACAGTTTTGTCTTTGTCTTTGTCTTTAATCTTTGGCATTTTAATTATGATGTGTCTTAGTGTGGACCACTTTAATAAGAACAAAATATTAGATTCCACATATGAGTGAAATCCTATGGAATTTGTCTCTCTGACTGGCTTGTTTCACTTAGCATAATGTTCTCCAGGTCCATCCATACTGCTGCCAAGGGAAAAGTTTTCTTCTTTTTTTACAGTTGAGCAGTATTCCCTTGTGTAAATGTCCCATAGTTGTTTTATCTATTCATCTACTTTTAATAACACTGCAATGAACATAGAGGTGCTTATGCTCTTTCAAATTACTGTTCTAGGTCTCTTTAGGTTCTTTAAAATAAAGTCTCAGAAGTGGAATTGCTGGGTCACAAGGCAGTTGAATTTTAAATTTTTTGAGGTATTCCCATACTGCTTTCCACAGTGGCTGCATCAATCTGCATTCCCCCCAACAGTACAAAGGAGTTCCTCTTTCTCCACATCCTCGTCAGCACTTGTTTATGATTTATTGATGATGGCCATTCTGACAGGTATGATCTGATATCTCATTATGATTTTAATTTGCATTTCCCTGATGATTAGTGACATTGAACATCTTTTCATATGTCTATTGGCCATCTGTATGTCCTCTTTGGAGAAGTGTGTAATAAGGTCCTTTGCCTATTTTTAATTGGATTGTTTGTTTTCTTGGTGTTGAGTTTTATAAGTTCTTTATAAATCTTGGATATTAACCCCTTATCAAATGCATTAGCAAATATGTTCTCTCATTCAGTGGGCTGTCTTTTTATTTTTGTTGATGGTTTTCTTTGTTGTGCCAAAACTTTTTAGTTTGATATAGTCCCATTTGTTTATTTTTCTTCTGTTTCCCTTGCCTGAGGTTCTATATCAGGGAAAATATTGCTATCATCAATATCTGAGATTTTATTGCCTATATTTTCTCCTAGGATTTTTATGGTTTTAGGTCTAACATTTAAGATTTTGATCCATTTTGAATTTATGCTTGAATGTAGTGTAAGAAGGTGGCCTGGTTTCCTTTCTGTGCATGTATCTGACCTAACAAGTGAAATAGAGACAACTCATAGAGAGAGAAAGCAGTCTGACAGCTCTGGGTAGGGGTTAGCAGGGTGCATGGACTGAGGAAAAAGGACTCATGAACATGAGCTACAGTGCAGTGATTGCAAGGGGAGGGTGTATAAGGGACGTAAATGGTAATGGTAAAAATACAATTAAAAACACTCTAAGAAAAGAATAAAGAGATTGTTAATGAACCAAATTCTTTAAACTCAGTCTAAGAATCTTGACAAAATCTCCAGTATGAGGCCTGGGGATCTGCATTTTAGCTGAAACCCTAAGATGATGTAATACAGTCCTTGGAGAACAATGCCTGAAATATTTTATGTGCTGAGACATCACCATTACAGAAGTGAAATAGCAGAAATATTAAACACTCTGCTTCTAAATTCTTTCTTCCTGATACTATTTATGTAATCCATTGTATGCTAATAGTTACAGTGGGAATTACTTCACAAATAGAGGTATCACTTCAAAAAAATTTTAAAAATAACTAAAAAAATGAACAAAAATAATCTACCACATGCAGAGTTCAAAACGTTTGTTATAAATATGCTCAAGGGATTTAGTGAGGACTTCTACAACATTAAAAAAAAACCAGTCAGAAACAAAAGATACACTAATTGAAATAAGAAACAAGTTACGGGGAATCAAGAGTAGAGTGGAGAAAGCCAAGAATCAAATCAGTGATTTGGAACATTAGGAGGCAGAAAACAACCAATCAGAACAGCAAGAAGAAAAAAGAATTCAAAAGTGAGGATAGTGTAAAGATGTTCTGGGTCAACTTCAGACGTACTGATACTTTTATAATGGGAGTGCTGGAAGGAGAAGAGAGAAAGCAAGAAATGGAAACCTACTTGAAAAAATAATGATAGAAAACTTCCCTAACTTGGTGAAGGAAATAGACATACAAGTCCAGCACATGCAGAGAGAGTCCCGTACAAGAAGATGTGAATGTTTGTAGGGTATGAGTTTTAAGCAATAGTTTTTCCTAAAAGTTAAGAGTATGAATTTCAAGAGATAAACAATAAAGTAGTTTTAGTTTTACCACATTATATATGTTGTGTTATTCTGTAACACTTAGTTCCAATTGTGATATTATATTTTCAAAACAATTGCTTTGCCATCAGTTTTTTACTCTTCCTTTCAACGTTCCTAGTAAGTTTACATGTTTCTATAATGACAGATGCAACAAAATGGCTAACTATTTTAGAGGAGAACAAATCTAAGTATGTAGGAAGATGAGCAATTCATTTTATACTTTATTTGCTACTTCATGGAGGTTATAACACTAGCATATATGACACAATTATTTATTTTCAAGTATAGAGAAAATATCCTCTATTTAATGAGTTTTGGTTTTTACTGTTTTCAATTTCACTGTTTTAACAAAGAACAGATTGTATACCTAAGAAAACAAATATACTTCAAGAAACAATTCTTGCTTTAAGGAGACTCAAGTAATGATAATATAAATCATTATTCTATTGCCAGAATGGAAACAATAATACCTTATTTACATGTATTTTCTTAAGGCTTTCTCTCCCTTTTTTGTTTTTAATAACTACTTGCAGAAGTCTAACCTATAATCAGTGGAATCAAAGGTAGCATTTATATATTGCCAGATATACAAAAATTTTTCTCTATTTTAAAATTGATACATTAACCCTTCCTATTCTATACCCTACTTTTGTCATAGATGTCACCACATTTTTTTTGTTTCTATCAAATGGAATATCAATGTAATGATTTTTTTTCTGGTATCATTGGTAACTTCAGTAAAAATAATAATACAGACAACAAAAAACAAACTTGTTCATCTAGTGTATAATTCTTTTAAGACCTTTTTCTCCCTTTCTGATGAAATATTCCAGGATACTGGGTAAGGAAAGATTTGCCATTTCAC
The DNA here is from genome assembly GCA_004024845.1 of Tonatia bakeri. Lineage (NCBI taxonomy): Eukaryota > Metazoa > Chordata > Mammalia > Chiroptera > Phyllostomidae > Tonatia > Tonatia bakeri. Next base: position 44,446 of record PVIA01005112.1, read on the forward strand.
AGTTAATGCTTTATTTTTCTAAGTAGATAAACTCTAAATATTAAATTGACCCCAGACCTTAAACATTTATATTTAGACTTGTGTAAATCAATATAGAATGCTTTTCTTCAATTTATAAGTATATGTCATTTAATTTATATGAAGCTTTTAGGGGTCTGTTAGTTTCTACTTTTTTCCATGTTGAAAGGGGCAGGTAATGCCTAACTTTGTATGCATAAATGATTAGAAATAGTCAAAGGAAAGTTCCTAGAATAGAGTAGGCAGCCAATAAATGGTAGCCAAGTTGTTAAATGTTAAAAATTCTGTGAGGCAGATTTTTGTGAATGATTAAATATGTCTTAATTAATTATTAGAATGCATGTGGCATTTTTTTATTTTGTATAACCACAATCATTTAGTTATTTTGTCAGAATTGCTTTTCCAAGTACACCCTCAGCACTCTTTACTTTGAGCTGTTTCTTCTACCGGTATTCAGTCACAACTACATGACAATATCTTTTAAGAGAATTTATTTTTCCTGTCTTCTTTTTATTTAATTCACTCATTCATTTATTGTCATTCATTCACCTCATCCATTTATCCGTTCACTCGTGCTGCCTTTGCTTAACACAATTTCATCGAAAAACAGCCATGCACAATAAAAAAATGTTAACATTGTTCCTACCCTTAAAGAGCTCAGAAATTACTTACAGTACTTTTTGACTTTTATTCAGGAAACATTAATTAGGTGCAAATCATGTGTTACATTTTGTTCTAGGTGTTGTGAATGTAGGTGAGAATACCCTGTCCTCTTGGAGCATGTATCATTATAAGAAAAAAAAGAGTTATGTGTAATAAATAGAAGATAATTTTATATAAGCAATAATACGATATATGAAAGGTAGTACAGAGAATATAGTTATTTTGACTGGACAAAATCTTTCCTCATGATCAGAGATATATAACTTGTAGAATCCTTTTTATAGGTTAGATTTTTCCATTGTCTCCATTTTGATGCTTCTCTGTCATTGTCCTGCTGTGCTTTGGTTTGTCCTGAAGCTAAATAGTCCTTAGAATCATAATAGATTTTTATTTTCAGCTAATTAATTCTCCTCTAATGTGGTTTATTTTCTCCATTTGGGATATGAGAGCAAATATCTCTCTGGTCGCTTCTTTCTTCATACTGTTAGGCTAAAGTGGAAATCAGGGGTCTTGCTTTTACTTTCCCTTTGACCACTTGAATGTGTCTCTGGCAAAGAGAACTTCCCAGTCAGAATCAGATACTTGTACAGTAAAAGAGTTGCTGAATGCCTCAGGCATGTCTGAGCAAGATTTACTGCCCTATTTATAAGACAACAGGGTGCTTTGCTTAGAAAGCTCAGCTTCTTCTGGGAGCCCACAGGCAAGTCGGTTACCAAGCAACAACTGATTTCTCATGAAAACCAAATATAAAAGCCTACATCATTAATTAAACAGATAAAGATACAGTCTTCCCATGGTAACCAACCTGCAAGCAGTGAAGTTATGCATCTAATATGTATAAATCATCATTTTTGTTTTACAAAGATGCTCTTGTTTTAGTCACATAGAGCAAGTGACTGCTGTGAGGAAAGGGAAGGCGTGGCCTATATTAAAAGTTCACTTTTAGTTAGGGCAGATGGATAATTTCTATCAGAAGTGGTATGAGAGCACAAGATCTATATGGAAGCTTCAGGAAATGTGCACCAATTCATGTTATCAGTTTAGCATAAGCATTGCCATTTCAGCATTAAGATGTAGGAAGAAGTGAGACAAAGAACAAGTACATAATATGTTATCATAAGCTCAAGGGAAGCCAAAGCAAAAGAAAAACTATATTATGGGACCTAAATTCCTGTTAAGCAGACCAATGTTAGTATTTAGATCCAAAATAAGACATGCCATACAACTTACCAGAACCATAATGTAGTTACTGTTTGAAGTGTTGGAGGCTAGCTAGATTCTTCACCTCTACTAATTGTACTCTTAAGCAATAAGAGATGATGACAGTAAGTGTGAGAGTCACAGAAAGAAACAAGCACCCAAGAGCTAATCATGTTTCTACTAAGAGGTGAGTGACAGGCACAAAGATGTAGGGAGACTCAAGGCTAGCATTGTTCTTTCTTGGAGATGAGAATAAGCTGTATGTAGGCAGAGGTTAACTGGCAATATGAGAACAACAGGAGGTGGCTTGAATATTATCTCAGAGCATTTTCCTAGGAACTGACTCTCTGCTCACAATTCCCGTGATTGGTGAAATGTCAATTTCCGTGAATGCAGTTTGTAGTCCTCTAATAAGTAGGCAGTTTTCCAATAAGTACCCAAGAGTATTGATTTAGAAAGATCTAGTTATATTTCTGAAATTATTTTGATAATATTTTCCTTTCCAGATTATAGCATTTTTGAAGGGGAGTTATAGTTGGACACTTCTTATGGGAGTTTATTTATTTTTTAATTCACATGATGGATGATTATTTTACTAATAAATTTGATGGGCAGATTGAATGATATATGAAGTCTGTCTTGAAAAACTCCAGCCATCATTGACAGAATGAGAATTGTTTGCACGACATCAGTGTAAGCTGGCAGCCAAGGAGAGTGGGCTGGAATGTGCGTGTGTGAACAATGATGGCCTCATTGTACTAGTCAGTGGGGCCAGTAGTCCTGGTTGAGTGAGCGTGTGTACTGTGTGTCCATTGCATTAAAAATGACTGAGCAAGTAGAGCAACGGATCTGCATCAAATTTTGTGTTAAGCTTGAACATTCCTCCACAGAAACTATTTGGATGATTTGGAAGGCTACAGCTATGGGCAACTGGAGATTGACACCTTCATCATGACAATGCGCCTGCTCATGCATCACAACTTGTGCAGAGTTTTTTGGTGAAACACCAAATCACCCAGGTGACTCAGCCCCTCCACAGCTCAGATTTGGTGCCCTGTGACTTGTGGCTTTTCCCAAAACTAAAATCACCTTTGAAAGGGAAGAGATTTCAGACAGGTGATGAGATTCAGGGAAATACAACAAGGAAGCTGATGGAGATTGGGAGAACTGTGTGAGGTACCAATGTGCCTACTTTGAAGTGGACTGAGGTGTCATTGTCCTATGTACAATGTTTCTTCAATAAATATCTCTATTTTTCATATCACATGGCTGGATACTTTCTGGACAGACCTCATACTTTTTAAAAATATCCACTGGTCACTCAAACAAATGTTGACAAAAATTTTATCACTGAAACAATGAGACTGACAAATGTTGACAAAGAGAAAAGCCAGACTCCCCTCAGAAAGCGTCTCTGACTATGAGACTAGAAAATAGGATGAGTTGAATTGACATTGCTACAAATTTCTTTAAACAGACAAATAGTTTAATGTCTTTTTATGCTTAGATTCAAGTTATACTTCTCTAATAGAAATACTACAAAACCTTTTTTGTGTCTTTTTTAGAGAATCATATTTGAAGTTACCTGATGTCTGTTTGTGAGTTAATTCTGATGATCCAGTCAGATATTAGCTACAAGTTTCCTGTGACATTGCTCATTACTCCTGGCTTTGTTCTAGCCTGTCCTAAAACCTAACATTTGAGAAGTTTCAAAGTTTTCCAAAGAAACTTTGTTGTGTCATTAACATACTTGATTTTACTTTTTTAAGTAACAACAAATGACAGTTGGGAAAATCAGAATCTCCAGAGCCATCATTCCCCTTCCCCTACCATTCATATCCATATCTATTCTAGCACCTACTATTTTCACTTCTCCTTTGATATGTATTTGCATCTTCACCTTTCAATTCTTATCACTATGAATTAGTTCAGGCTTTTATTACTATTTTGCAATGAAACCAATTGTTATTTCCAAATACAAATTTGTATGTATGCATATACATGCATCTGCCAAAACTCGCAGAGTATTTATGTTTCCCTTAAGATCAGATTGAGCTCCCTGACTCCTATGTCTTTTTAGGTTTCTTTTTTCAGCCTCATGCCCATTTATAGTTTTTATTGGTGCTGCTTATATTTGCTATATTTTGTTCCCTGAACACAAAATCTCTTCTTAAATAAATTTTAAAATATTTCCAGCCCTGGCTGGCGTAGCTCAGTGGATTGAGCATGGGCTGCGAACCAGGCATCGCAGGTTCGATTCCCAGTCAGGGCACATGCCTGGGTTGCAGGCCATGTCCCCCAGCAACCGTACATTGATGTTTCTCTCTCTCTCCCTCTCCCTTCCCTCTCTAAAAATAAATAAATAAAATCTTAAAAAAATATTTCCCTAGGTATAAATATTCTTTTATATTTCCATATCTGCTTTTTAGAAACAATTTTACCTGTAAAATATTTAGTACAATGCCTGATGATAGTTGCCATATGTTGTTTTATTTTTAATGAGTGATTATTTGAATACTGGAAGGTTACTTCTAAAGCATCACTTCTCATCAGCCATATTTAAACCTATTCTACCCTTTCCTTTTGATTAAGAGGAATGATAGTGATTTTCTAAATTTAAAAAAAAATGAAATGCATTGACCATACAATAGTAAGATACTGAAATGATTTCTATCTGGTATTTTGAATAAACAGTTTTAAATATATTACTTGTTTTTCCACAAGTAATGAATTATAAAATACATTATTTTATGAAGTGATGCAAAGGATTGCATTGCCAAATTTCTAATATATAACTGTTAACTTTTTAAAATCTCTTTCTTATAATGTTCAAGTCACTAAACAAAATAGACACCAAGAGTAAATAACATGGCTTAAAAATCATCAAAGGTATAAATAATAAAAGAAAATAAAGGAAAGGATTTCAAAGCCATTATTTTTATGTATATACTTTTTATTAAGGCATATAGCTAAAAAAACTGTACAAAAGCCCAGAGAAAGACCTGCAAACACTGCTTTTTAAAATAACACATCTTTTCAATACAAATAATAAATAGTTTCAGAATTAAATTTTCCAGAGTAAAGTAGACTATTTCAAAATGTTACTAAAACCTATTTTATACATTTTGTTCTCTCCAGAAACTAAATGTTCAAAATGATAGTAGAAGCAGAAAGCCACCATTCTGTTTTAGGGATGCCAGTTCTTACCATCTCTTAAATGCTTGGTAGAGTTTGGGATATATTAAAACAGAGTTTAATCTTAAGAATCTAGATTATCTCATCAGAGAACAGAGGATTCAGGATTACTACTAAAAATCAAATAAAATTATTACTATGTATACATTCCTGATACCCAGGAGAAGCAATTTCACACACATTGTCTCTTTCAATGCTTGGGGGAAAACGACCTGTTCTACGGGAGAAAGCCTTGCTCCAGGCACGAGAATGTCTAGAGACGTGTTGCTTTGGGGTGAGCAGAATGAATAGGTAAGTGGTTTGTCTGAGATCAAACATGTGAATACACAGGAGATAGCAGTCCTGAACCTAAGTCTTCTCAGGAAAGTGCAGAACTCTCTCCACTCCAGTTTATTAACCAGAGCTATCTGCAACAAGCAGAACGAAAGAGTAAGTGTGATCACTTCTATGAGCACAGAAGACTACCATCCATATTCCTGTCAATTTCTTTACTTTGCCTCCATACTGATTAGTCCGTAGCCTAGCCCAGCCAACTACCTCAAAAACAAGGAAGGTTATTAACTGACAAAAAACCTGACATCTATTTTAATATTATTAAGAAAGTAGTCACAAAAGTTTTAATTATATTGCTCCATTGATGATCAGTCTGGAGTATTGCCTTGTCTTTTCAATGAAGAAAAGCCCATTGCTGTTGCAAAGACTATTTATTAATAAAATTTACTGGAGTAACATTGGTTAATAACATTATATAATTTTCACTGCATTGTGTGCTCACTACCCAAGGTCTAGTCTCCCTCCACAAAAACTATTTAGATTGGGTGACATAACTATTAGAAAATGTTTATTTTTTTCCTACTTAAACAAACTGTATTGGACTCACTTTATATGGAGAGGCAAAAGATCCAGAATAGGCAGTACAATATTGAAGGCAAAGACAAAGACCCTCCCCAACCTCAAAATTTGCTATAAAGCTACAGTAATCATCACAATGTTTTGGTCAACTAATAGACAAATGGATCAATGGAACAGAATAGAAAGCCCAGAAACAGCCCCAGATAAATACAGTCAATTGATGTTTGACAAAGAAGCAAAAGCAATACAATGGAGAAAACATATTCTTTTCAACAAACAGTGCTGGGAAAGCTGGACACTCACACAGACACACACAAAAAGAATCTAAACACAGACTTTATATCCTTCACAAAAATTAACTCAACATGGATCATAGACATAAATGTAAAGTGCAAGAAGATAAAAACTTTAAAACTTTTAGAAGATAACACAAGAGAAATTCCAGAGGACTATGGATATGGCAATGACTTTTTATATACTAAACCGAAGATGTAATACATGAAGGATATAACTGAACATAAGCTGGACATTATTAAAGTGGAAAACTTGTGTTCTGTGAAAGATATTGTAAGAGAATGAAAAGATAAGCCACAGATTGGGAGAAAATCTTTGCAAAAGACATATCTGATAAAGCACTGTTTTTCAAAATATGCAAAGAACTCTTAAAATTCAACAATAAAAAAACAACCAACCAGATTAAAAAATGGGCCAAAGACCTTAACAGACACCTCACTAAAGATGATATACAGATGGAAAAAAAGCATGTGCAAAGTTGCTTCACACTATATGTCATCAGGAAAATGTAAATTGAAACAACAAGATATCACTACATACTTATGACAATGGCCAAAATCCTACATACTGACAAAACCAAATGCTGGCCAGGATGTGAAACAAGAACTCGTATTTACTGCTGGTGCAGATTCAAAATGGTACCTCCACTTTGGAAGATAGTTTGGCCACTTCTGACAAAATTAAACATGCTCTTACCATTCAACCCAGTGACTATGTTCTTCAGTATTTACCCCAAATGAATTGAAAGTTTTTGTCCCCAGAATAACTTGTGTGTGATTGTAGCAGCTTTATTAACAATTACTCTAAAGTAGAAGTAAACCAGATGACCTTTCAGCGGGTAAATTGATATACTGGGATTCATCCAGACAATAGAATATTATTTTGCACTAAAAAGAAATGATATATTAAGCCATGAAAATACAAAGAAGAAACTTAAATATACAGGGTTAGGCAAAAATAGGTTTATAGTTGTTCATATGGAAAATAATAACAAAATAAAGAAATAACAATACAAAAAGAAACTCTACATTTTGCCTATTCACAACTATGAGACTACTTTTTCCCCACTCGAGGGTAGGAATGAATAGGCAGAACACAGAATTTTTTTAATTTAGTAAAACTATTTTGTATGATACTATAATGGTAGATGCATGTCATTATACATCTGTCAAAACCCAGGAAATGTATGACCCCAAGAGTGAACTAGATCTAATGTAAACTATGGGACTTGGGTGGTAATGACATGTCAACGCAGGTTCACTGATCGCACAAATGCACCACTCTGGCTAAGGAGCTGATAACTGAGGAGGCTGTGTGAGTTTGGGAGCAGTGAGTATATGGGAGCTCTCTGCACTTTCATCTCAGTTTTGTTGTGAACCTAAAACTTTTTTAAAACATAAAATCTATTTGATAAAAAGATTAACTTCTGTTATGTTCCCAACATTGTTATTAGCCTTGAGAGTATAAGATGCATTAAGCACATGGTAATGATAAAGATAGATAATTAAGCAGGTAATTTCAATACAATTACTTGGTGTGCACAGAACATAGAAAAGGGAAGATAACTAAGCAAGAGAAAAGCCAGAGAACTTCTCAGAAATTTTGCTTTTTGCTTGAGCAAAGTCTTAGAAGAATTGTGTGATATGGCACAATAGTATAGAATTGTCACAAATATGAGAAAAAAAGGAAGATCCTTTCAGTCCACCACATCATCAAAATATGATTTCAACATTTCAGGTTTATATAAGATGGACTCGAAGTGTCATTGGTGAAAAAACTTTATGTAACCCATGAAGAAATGTGGAAAATACTGCATATTTGGAATAAGTGCTCAAAAGGTAAAAATATAGTAGTAATCTATTATATTTTAGAATCATCATCTCTAAAAAAAATCACCAAAAATGAATTCATTTCACAGTTATGTACTTTCTTGTAATACTCTGAATCAATTGAATCTTGAAGAGCATTTGTCAGCTTACATAGGCTAAATAGTCTAAAGGTAAAAAGAGGAGGTTTAAATAGAGGTGGTCACAGGGCTCATGGAACGTAATTAATATCTTCAGTTTTTGAGTTGGCTTTTCTCTGTATTGGCTTCATTCTCAGGCTCCCTGTGGCTTGTGAATGCATGCCAATAGCTCCAAAAGAATTGTGCCTTTAGTTTTCTTCAAATGGAAATATGATGCAGTTCCTGCCCAGAACCAAGGATTAAATATTTCTACGGAGGTTGGTTTAACACCAATCCCAGAACCAATCAGCAGGCCAGCTAGAAAAAGTTATTCTAATTGATATGCTGTTCTAAGTGAAATACCCCACTACTTGAGTCAGGGAATAAAACCAGATTAAAATTCAAAGAGATAAAGTGAAAGAGGCATGATTCTCCACAAGAAATTCACGATCTTATGGAATTTTGATGGCTGGCAGCCAGCAAAATTCAAAGTCCATAAGGTTTAAACTACAAACTGTGGTTCAGTATCCAATATCCTTTCTTATTTTTGATAATATGATGTTTCAACATCGACCATACATATAATCCCCTAGGTACAGACTGCATCTTCTAGTCTCTCGCTGAAACTCTATGAGTGATTTATTGAAATTTGAGCTAAGTGAGTGTGAGCAGAGGTATGTGTGAAACTTCAGGGTACATCTCCTTAAATGATTACTCTGAATTTTGTGTCTAGCCCATTCTAGAAGGAATAAAATGGCAGTGTTTTATGAGGGACATAGTAAGCCAAGTCTAGAACCAACAATTCCTCTCATATTACAATAAAAATTCCCAATGTCTTAAAGGGGAAAAATGTGTATGTGTATTTCCAAATAAGTATTTTATTCTTTACTTACATCCCTTATTTTTATTCAATTACTATTACAATTGCTTAGAGTTATGTTGGGATCCATACTTGGTTTGCCTAGGAAAAGAAAGACCATTTTAATTCCTATGCATGGTACTCTGAAACTAGACACAGTGTTTTTAAAAAGTGCCTCTTTTAATAGGTAAAATCTACTTTTAATAAAAAAAACTGGTTCCAAATTGAACACTTTCCTTTGGTGGGTAATGAATTGTACATTGAACATTGTTTAGGTTTAGGCCTTTTTTATAGATGACATAGATGACATAAATCAACCTTTCTCTGGTAAAGACAATTGTCTTTAGACCTGTTCCTAAAGAGAAAGTTATGAGTGCTTGTCAAGTGTGCCATCAAAATTATCACAAAATAAGCAGATATAATTTTCTACTTCAGGAGGGATTGTTTTAAACTCAGACTATGATTAGTTTTGACATGCACCATGTTATGGCTCTAATTAAGTGTCCTGGTGGGTTAGTCCATGTTGACATGATTCGCTGACCCTTTGTGACAAGTATAAATGAGAAGAGTTGCTCCTTGAAACAGGAGGAGCGAAGGATTCCATGGCAGCCCATTTTCTTGTAGAAAAGCATAACATTTAGAGCTGCAAAAATTAAACGCAGCAAAAAAACCATAGTCGTAACAAGTGCAGAGTGTCAATATACTCAAGTTACTGTTGTTTCATAGGTCGGTGAGTCCAATGGTTTAAATTTCTAAATAATGCCTGGCTCAAATATTTGACCTCTCACATATTTTTTTGGCTGTGAGTTTGTACTAAAAGTAAGTGTGCAGATTCCAGGACTGAAACATTCCTTAAGATCCAGGGTCTTAAAACTTTTATCAAAGTCTATTCCCTTAGGGAAAAAAAGCTAATTATTATCATAACAGGTAAAAGTCATTACACATTTTTAAAATTATAATAATTTTACAGTTTCCAAGCTTCTGAGGGTATAGTAACTCTCAGCTTCACGAGATTAAGTTTCTGAATACAAAGTCCTATGTTAGTTCACTGACAATAATAGGTAAGTAGGTATCAAAATTCAGTTGCATCTTCTTTCTAAGGCTCCAGTATTTAAACCACAAGTGTAATGTCACCAAAAGCACATTGCCACCCTCTTGAATGAATACAATACCCATTATAATAGTTTTGATTAAACTTTTGTTTTCAATTTATATTGTTTATCATTAAGACAATTTGTTAGCAAATATATTTGTCTCAATATTTTTACTTGTATGTATATGCCTAATGAAATAATTTAAAATGTTATTTTTGTATATCAATACAGATTAAAATTAAATAGCATAATGCATTTTTACAATACTCTTTAAAAACAAAATCACAGACTTGTCAAAGCTAATTCATTTTCTAGAAGATTATTACCTAACAATTATTTATAATGTAATATATTTTAAAAACATTTGTGAGAGTTTTAAATGTATTAATTAATTTTGCTAACAACTCCATAAAGAGGATATTATTATCATTTCCATTTTGCAGATAAAGAAACTGAAGCATAGAAACTGTGCATAACTTGTTCAAAGTCAGGAAACTGATAAATAACAGGGGTACCATTCAGTCTGATACCAGTTTACACTCTACTACTATTTAAGGAAATAAATTCTAATATAAGATGGATATCTATGTTTTAAAGAAAGTGTGTGTTCTGAAATGTAAAACACGTACACATATATACATACATGTATATATATGCACATATATATGCATATATTCATATAGATAGATAGATAGATAGCTACTGTGCTTCAGTATCCAGTATCTTTTCTTTTTTTGATAATAGAATATTTGGATATCAGACTTACATATAATCCCCTAGGTACAGACTGGGAGACTACATCTCATATATATATGTATATATACACATATACACATATACATATATATATTATAACAAAGGTGTAAGTAGTGGTTGCCATAGTTCCAACCCACTTATTTGGTCTTTAAGGATGTCAATTCATATTTATAATGGTTCATTTTCCAGATGGCTACTGAGTCTGAGCCTGAGCTTACAGGCTTTGACATACCATGTTCTCACTGTTGAGACATTTAATGTACTGTGGAAAAGAGAGATCAATTTAAAAATGAGGTGGGTGCCTGGGAAGTCAATGCCTGCAGTCAGAATATAGCAAGATTTGCTCTGGGAACAGCAGCCTTGTGGCAGAACCCCCTGTGCGTGGAGGAGGTAACATCAGAGGTTACTCACACTGTGCTCCTCTCCTGTGTAGGCTGATTTGAAAGAGGATTGTGTGTCTATCTGGTGCATTGTTACTCACTGGATGTGGGTATTACCCATACTTCTCAAATATATAAGGGAAACTTAAAGACTTTCTCACTTTGTGCACATGTTATTTTGCTCTTCTGTCCTTTCCAGCCACTTACTTATTATATGTGGATTGCCTGAAGAACTTTATCTCTGTGTATTGCTCTTTGACTTATTCAGAAAGACTAACAGCTTTAACTCAGTGAATGACAGTGAGTCTAGGACACAAGGGAAAATGTGATAAAGAATTTTATTTTCACTTTGGACCGAAAGAGAAGCAATTGCGGGATTTTCAGCAAAAAGTTATGTTTTAAATAATATTTACTCTGCTTCACTGAAAATAAAGTCTAAGGGTCAAGGATAGTCCATAGAGGGCTGTTGCAATTATCCTTAAAAATACTATTTATGACCCAAATTGGACTGAACTTTCTGTCTCTGTCTCAATATCTCTGTATCTCCTTACCTCTGTTTATCTGAAAAATAGAAGTATACATATGCTTCTATGTACACATACATCATAAAAAAAAAATTCAGCCCTGGCTGATGTGGCTCAGTGGAGCAGGTGCCAGCCTGCAAACCTAAATGAAGTTCAATTCCCAGTCAGGGCACATGCTTGGGTTGCAAGCCAGACACCCAGCTGAGGTTGAGGGAAAGACACTGATTAATGTATTTCCCATGCATCAGTGTTTCTCTCCCTCTATTTCTCCCTCTCTTCCCTTCTTTCTAACAATAAATAAATAAAAGCTTTAGAAAAAATTCAAAGACTGTAAAAACAGTGTGAATAGAACTTTTGTCACTCAGCTCAATGTCAACTCACAGGCAAATGAGTTTATCTATATGCCTGCAATCTCCCCTCTTCTCTCCAATTCCTGGGTTATCTTGAAGCAACTTTAGGTATTATGAAGACACAAACTGAAAGTTTTGCTGATAAACTGGATGTAAGGTGTGAGAGAAAAAAATGGTTCTGGGAGAGCTCCAGGTGTTTGGACAGAGCGGCTGAGGGGATGGAAAGACCATCAACAAAAGTGAGGAGAGTTGTCAGTGGAGCGAGTCTGAGCTGGTGGGTCATTAGAATTTTTTGGATATACTGATTTTGATACATATATTTAGCAGCTAAATGCATCTTTTCAGAAACTCATATTGGAGCATCTAAATACCTGAACTCTTCATTAGAAAGGCTAGTTATAGACTTTTGCAAATGCTGCTTGTAAAACTGTTCCTTATCACCTATTTATTCCTTGCTCTTTTTATTATTAAAAAAAGACACATAAATGGTCATGTTGCTTTGTATGAAGAATTATTCAAGAAGTCCTGCTAAATGGAGACAGAGGTAATTTATGGAATTATTGAATTTAAAATAACACATGGAGTGTCACTTCCTTTTACTATTTTTATAGGTTTTGAGGAGGCTTTGCTGTTGGAATCCTCAATTAGATTACCAAGGAACAAACTGATGATTTGTAGAGTTTGAAATACAAACATTTCAAATTATCTTTATGATTTCCTCATTGTCTCATAATAAATTCAGGAATCTTATAATGAATTATAAAATTTTAAAGAAAAACCTGTAGATTTGGGCCCAGTTGAATGAAAACTCCAGTGGAAGCCAGATGTCTATTACTTCATTGAAAATAAATCAATTTAAGAGGCTCTTTCTACCCTGGGCTCTAGAATCAGTGAGGCCTATATCCAAATTTCATCTCTTCCGTTTCCAAGTAGTATGATCCTGAGTAAGTTATTTCACTTTTTAAACTTCTCTTTTCTTAGTTCTAAAATGGGAGGAAAAATACCAACCTTTTAAGTTTGTTGTAGTGATTAATATGTTATGAATATTAACGAATCACAAACTACCCTGCATAGAAAAATTGCTCAATATGTGTTACCTGTTATTACAACATAAGTAAAAACTGACTTCTAATAGCTAAGGTAGTCCTTCACCATTCCAAAGCACAGAGAATGGTAACTGTAACTAGGTGTGGTAACAAAACACCAGATGTCTTTATTCAAATACTTATAGTCTAATAACTTTAGACAGCACAGACATATTAAATCACAAACCAAGGAAACTCAAATGAGGATCACTTCCTTTGTACATGCGTAAGTGTTTTCTTCACCTTTCTAAAGTTTTGGAATGAAAGACAACTTTAGAAATTTGTGAAAAATAGAGAGAATTAGGCCTGATCACACACTGATCACAAACGTCTGGAAAACAGAGTTAGGGACTAGCCTTCTTTAGCCCAGGGGACCCATTATATGACCAAGTAATCACATAGCCCTTTTCTTCCATAACTTCTGTGAATACAAATGAAGTGTTCAGGCGGAATTTCTATAATAGGTATCTGCAGCAATCTTTGCATGACCACGATTCGCAAATTCTATCAGTGCATAATATGTGTAAACTGGTAGATTTTACAGTTTAGGCTTGAAACAGCTTTTGCCTGACTTCATCTAAAAACTCTCCTGAACACCTAAAAGTTTGTTCCACTTTGTCTTGTTGGATGCTGTAGAACAGATGGATATTTCTTACAAGATGAAGAATGTCCTGTGCTTTTTAATTCAGTATATAGAAACTTAATTTTGTGTCCATAGGTAGTACGGCTATAAAGTAAAGGTCACAATTTTTTTTTTTTTTTTTTTTTGCAAACTATGGGCAATGTGTTCTAAATACTTGCTTACCTCAACCTTAGTCATACAATGGCATGCCATATACATGAAAAGACTGTTCAATTTAGCCAGTCACAAATAAAAATAAAGAAAATTTGGTAATCATTTGCACTGGGGGCACAATGTTTTATTTGCCTATTGTATGACATTACCCCTTTTGTTAGTATTTGTCTAGTCATTGCACTGACAGCCAAGATGAAAGCGTACACCCTGGGGCTGGGCCGACCTGAAACTCCTGTGCCGGAGTCAGAGTCTGGTGTGACTGACTTGGGTCTGAAGGAGTAAGAGTGTGTCACAGTGGAGGAGGCTGGTGCACCCGCTGCGGCAGATTGTGGGGTGCAGTGGCAGTGGTGGTGACCTTGGAACCGTGGCGATGTTGCTTTTGCTGTTATCTCCAAAAATTAAATTTGATAAAAGTGAAAAAGCAAAATAATTATGTGTAAATATAAGTGCTGTAAACACAGCATTAAACAATACAAGGATAATATGTGTGTGATGGGAATGTAATTTAAATTAAGTGATCAAACAAGGATTCTCTGAAGTGCTGTTTTTAGATTATTGAACTTGCCTTTAGCCATATCATTTTTTTCAATTATATTTATTGGGGTGACATTGCTTAGTAAAATTACATTGGCTTCAAGTGTACAATTCTATGATATATCACCCGTATATTGATTGTATTGTGTGCCCCCCACACATAGTCAAATCTGGGTATCTAGCCCCAAAATTTTGAAAACATGTATTTGCAATAATATATGCACTCTTCTGTTCATTGCAGCATAATTCTTGTGTCCAAGAAAGTGTCTTTTTAGGAAAAATTTGAATGACAGGATAATGCACACCGTGAGTATAATGTAGAATTCAATGGCAAAATGGCAAATATGGCATGTGTAAAGACTCTATGAAGGAAATGAGTTGGTGTGATCTAGAGAGGAAAAAAAGATCAATGCATAGCAGGAGGGAGACAGAATGGCAACAGATAAAGCTTATCTGTTGTGTAGTGTGAGGAAAAGTGTATTTATAATTATCATCAGGGCTGTTCCTAAAGAAAACGAAATTATTTTGATCTAGTAAAATATCCATCAATATTCTTGAAAAGACAGAGTGAACAGCTGAAAGTATATTTTGGAGAGAGCTAAAGAAAAAACGCCCACTACTCTGCACAGGAATAAAGACGAATTTGGAATTAAAGAGAAGAAGAGCAAAGAAGAAAGGAGGAAGTAAGGGCCAAAAGACACTTTAAATTTCTGGAGCCCAAGTTGATGAATGTAAACCCTGGGTCTTTTTAAAAATTAAGATATCTAATGTTGAATTTTCAATTTTCTGTTCATTTGCTGCCATGTAACCATTACATCTTAGCAACCATTACAATTCTATTACATACAGCTGCCTGTGTTGAATGGTGTTTTGATCTGGTGTGGGCAGGGAGATATAAAAAAAGTATACAGCTGTAAGACATTAAAGGGAGACTAAGAATTCCACAGAAGCCCGAAATAGAAGTGACGTAGATTAGAGAAACATTGGGAATTCACAGAAAACTTAGTTCCAGACAATCCTGAGGATACCTTAAGTAGCAGGGTGAAAATACTTTTTTGCTGTACACAATCACAAATTTGACGCTCTCAAGATACTCCCTTTTGTCCTAAAAATGAGAATTAAAATTTGTAGAAACATAACTTTTCTACACATTCATTGATTTATGATAACTATCAGCATATTTCACATGGGACAATCTAAAATGGAAACTTGTCAAAATCAAACTAAAAATCAGAAAAAAATGTACTTAAAGTAATAATCTTAGATACCAAAGGCCTATGGAAATTACTAAGAAGTCTGTTCACATGTCTTTGCATTCAGTTGACTGCTAAAGGCAAAATCAACTAAACAGTTATGAAAAAGAATATCATTGCAGTATATCGACCTCTGTATAAACAACAAAAATACCTAGTCTAGGCTCAGCTGGCATTTTTCCTGAAAATGAACAGATTGGTCCCTCATTTTATAATCAGTTTGCTTATTCTTAGGCGGTGGGAGCAGAGAAAGACAAAGCTGTCAACTCCACACTATTTTGAAGGTGACATCTGCAAATGCAGGTTTCATTCTTCCATTGTCTGACTCACTTTAATCATTCATATTTGCAGCTGTTTAAAAGCATGCTCCATTCACATTCTTTTCCTATGGACAGAGAAATAAAACTGGCTATTCATTTAGTCCACTTAAAAAAAAAAGCAAACCATGTATACTAAATACTGAGCCTATATTTTTGGAGTTGCAGCTGTTTTCTAGCACTAGTCCTTTTATCTTTCAAAGGAGGAAAAAATGGCTCTATTTATTGCTTAGAAAAATATGTATCTTCTTGAATTTGCTGCAATTAGATTTCTAAAATTGAATGCATTGAGTTTGTATCACTCTGGGGCTAAGAAATAACAAAACATGTGTTTGATTACTGGAAAGGCTCGTTCTTGTCCATAGCTCATAATTTTTAAATTTATTCAGGAATAATCACTGCTATTTTCATCAATTTCTGTCTCCCTCGGGTATTCTGGACACTGTGAGGTCAGCACAGTGGTAATGGAGAGTATACTCTGCTCCCTGGGAGCTGGCTACATGGTATGAATTTCTCTGTTTTAGTATAGAGCAATTTGCAAATAGAAACATCTGATAAATGTACTGATAATTTCAAATTGTTCAAAAAACGAACAAAAATATCATATAGATGTTATAGACAGATGTTTTGCTTAATAGAGGGAACAACTGTAGAGCTGGTGATAGAGTTATAATGAGGCGAGGGGCATTAAACAATCTTATCTGCATGTGTAGTGGGGGGACAATGACAGACTCTCTTTCAGATTTGTTGGCTTCCAGAACTCTGTGTGACAAAGTGTTATATTTTATTTCTTTGTCATTGAAATTCTTAGGAGAAAGAAGTGTACAAAGAGGAAAGGTGTGGACAAAATTTAAAGGAACCTTGCTGGGTGTGGGTAGCACAAAAGCACTCTTTTATCAACTCCTGAAAAACGGTAGCTTAAAATTTACTAGACAATCGTGAATATTCCATTGTAATCTTATATTCAATGAGCATTCACTCACTCACTCATATTAAATATTTACTAATGGCAGAACATCCAAGAAAAATGTCAGAAATAACTAAAAGAAAAATTTATTGTAAAGAAAAGCGCTATGACAATGTAATCAAGACTCTAAAACTGATTTTTTATGTTCAGGTTCTTGATTACAGAGGCAACATTATAGGTGGCTTACTCTTCAAATATGATGTTAAAGAATTAGATATTAAAATGGTTAATTAATAATTTTGTTGAATTACTAAATGCTGTTCTAATCATTTTGCTGAGCAGACTGAATTCAGTGAGACTGTAAGTGTGAAGTGGTTTTATTTTTTGCCCATTAATACTTTCAGCCATACTTTGTTAAACCTAGCTTTCTGGGCCATTAGTGCTATTTCAGGTAGATAGCATAGTTTTCCAGTCATTTTCAGTCTTGTCCACTCTGCACTAGTTGAGAACTTCAGTCTTATATCCAAGTTAGTTGTTACTACAAACCATTTCCTAGTCCAGCCCAGACTGCAGCTTGAGGGACTTGATGTAGCATAGTAAGCTAGGAAGAAAGCTTCAGTGGATAAGTGAATTTGAATTGCTATGTAAAAGACTTGAGACTAGCCCCCTTACGGAGCACTGAATGCCAGTAACTAGTAGCTGTGTTTCACCTCTTTTTAGTTATGATGGGAAGTGAGCTGTGACTTTATTATTTCTTCCTTCCCTCTGGATTGTTTTACTTGTTGGTCCTTTTGGATTTGCCTATTTGGAGGCTGTTTTTGTCCTTAATTGGCTGTGTTGTTTTTCTAGTTAACATCCCCCAACCTTCTCTACAGCAAGGAATCCAAATCCTGTGGGATGCATGTGTGGGCTCTCTAGAATGTATTCAGGGTCTGTTCATGCACAATGTGTCAACTCAGTATTTTTGAGATCCCATTCCTAGAAGTCCATTCCATATTCTCTAGCTGTAACAGTCTTCATTTCCAGGAGTAAGGTGTTTACAAGATGGCTGGTGTCTTGTTACTTTGCATGATGCCTACTTGGCTCATTTGAAACATAGGTATTCATGTCATGCCACCTGGGACTGCAGGTTGCTCCATTGAGTACCTTGCTATCTCTCTACTCCCCTCACATATTCTGACATTCTCATCTACCATTATTTACATGAACACAAAAGTGGATCAGAGATGACACTTCATAATCACACCTCTATGCAGGGTTTGAGATAATAGTCTCGCTCTGTTGCAGTCAAAAGTCTCCACATCGAATTCTCTTGGTTCTCCTTTTACTCTGCTTGATACTTCCCCAATAGACTGACAAATGATGGTTCTGAAAATTTCCACTGCTCTCTGCACCAATAATACAGTCTAGAAATTAGTTAGGACCTGAGATGGTGGCTGGAGTAACATAGCCTCACAAGACTTTAAAATTTTTCTCTCCAGCTTTGAGTTCAAATAGCCACTTCTGGAGCAGCAGAGAAAATATCATGTCACTTGGGTCTAGGGTTTCAAAAATGTTTTGATTTTTTTCTACAATTAACAAGCAGATAAAATAAATAAGAACCTGTTTGGCTTCATGTAGAGGTAAAGTGTTAATCATATGGATGGTGTGTCAGCAATTTCTGCTGAAATAGTTCTTTTAAATTCACAAACTTCTCTTCCTAACTCTTTTGTTTTGTTTATTGAGAGAGAGAGAGAGAGAGAGACATTGATTTATTATTCCACTTATTTATACATTCATTGGTTGTTTCTTGTATGTGCCCTGACCCAGGATTAAACCAGCAACCTTGGCAGGTAGGATGATGCTCTAAGCTCTAACCAGCTTAGCTACCCCGCCAGGGCTTCTTCCCAACTCTTGACCCAATATATAGGCAAATTGCTGCATGTGAGATTATGAGAGGGCAGAGACTCTGTTGATACATGGATAACACAATGTAAATAAGAAGATAAGAAAGGCCAACAGAGAAAAAACTGCAAGGATTTCCTTTTGTGAACATCAAAGTTAAACATGAGGAAATTCAGAAGCAATAAGCTATTAGCAAATTTGCCTTGAGGAAGGCAGCACAGGATCTTAATTTCTACCACGATTTCTTCATTTACCAAACTGTTCCTGAGAGATTACATCATGTCATGCGCTGAGGCACAACCTTCAGTTTGGGGGTACAACTTTTCTGTCCTTGTGGGACAGTCATTAAACATACAAGCAGTTATATTCTAAGATTTTAAGTAATATGGTAAAAATGTGTCTCAATGTATTCCTCATTGCAGAATTGCTTTGAAAAGACAGAAGGGCATGAAGGTGAGGGCAGAAACCTGGGAGCATTTGTGACTTTGAGCAAGGGAGAAAGATTAATCATGTTTTTGTTCTGTTACTTATAATTTGAATAGCAATATGGAGGATAGACAAGATGAAGTTTGAGAGTGGAAGAAAAAATAACAATTTGAAAGTTACTGAAAAAAGTTTTACTTAAATACCATACCTCATCTTACCAAAATGATGAGGTTTGTCAGGAAAAAGTCCAGCCATTGTTAATATAACAAGAATGGTTTGTGTGACATCAATGTGACCTGGCAGCCAAGGAGAGTGGACTGGGATGTGCATGCATGAACAATGACGACTTCACTATAGTAGTAAGTGGGGGTAGTAGACACCATTGAGTGAGCATGTGTGCTATGCTGCATTCAGAATGAATGAGCGAGTAGAGCAATGAATCTGCATTGCATCTCCTAAAGGTTAGTCTTGTAAAGATTAACATTTTATACTACCTCTAGAAATAGGTTAGAAATTAAGATGTTGTTTTTGGCAAAGCATCAAATCACCCAGGTGGCTCAGCCCCTCTACAGCCCTGTGACTTCTGGCTTTTCCCAAAACTAAAATCACCTTTGAAAGGAAAGAGATTTCAGACTGTTTACAAAATTCCAGAAAACATGACAGGCCAGTTCATGATGATTCCAACAAAGGATTTTGTAGAGTTGTGAATAGTGGAAGAGACTCTGGGAGGACTGTGTTAGGTCCCACAATTGTCCTATGTACAATAGTTCTTGTATCTGGTATTTTCTTCAATACATGTCTCTATTTTTCATTTTATTTATCTGGGCACCTTCTGGACAGACCTTGTATAGTATGACTTTGGTGATACCAAGGTGAGTAAGGTATGATATCTAACATTAAGAAACCTACATTCTGTTACGGGAAATTAGATGTGTGGTCTGTGCGTGTGCACAAGTATCTGTAAAGGATAAAGACATCAAATGAAATGACTGGTGATTTCTGGCTCATCAGCTGTGTGGCCTATACGTTACTGGAGACATAATGCACTACAGGAAACAGTAGTTCTTGAGTATTTTCTACCTGTTTTTCATCAGTCAGCAATGAAATACATGTTTCCATCTGTTATATGATAGAAATAAGTTAGTGCAATACAATATAATAAATTATCATTAAAACATCAATAGTGTCCAAAATAAATGAGTATAAATTAAAATGTCCTAATTTGGGACCCAAATATTGCCCTACTCTATTGCCCTGAGCAAGCAAACATTTAACCTCAACCTTAGTTTCTTCAAACAGGGAGCTAACGCTTATTTACCTATCTCATAAGAGTTTGAGAATTAATTAGTTAATGTTTATAAAGTACTTTAAAGAGGAAAGGAGCTGAATAAGTAGTGCTATTAATAGTACAGCCACTTAATTTGATTTTAGTGTTTGAGAACAATGTGAGTCTAATTCAGCAGTTGCCACACAATTGTGGTTGCTATGACTTTGGAATGAATTCATAATACATTCTTGGTTTCCGTAAGAATAGTGCCTTATAAAGTAACTACTAGATTACTAAAATAATTCATCAACTATTTTTTTCAGTAGGCTGCTGTTAACAGGTACCTAGAGCCAGGTAACTTAAGTCCAGAGAGCCTTCATCAAACAAAAATTGCATGGAGGATGCAGAGAATGCTGCACTACTTTTACATAAAATGAAAGCTAGCATTGATTCACTTCTTACTGCTTTGCAAGCACTGTTCTAGCCACCTTGCATGGATTATGTACTTTAATCCTGACAACAACCCTATGAAGTGGGTACTCTTTTTGTTCCATTTTACATGTGGGATATTGAGATTCAGAAAAGCTAAGTTACTTGACCCCAAATCCCATAGCTATTGATTAGTAGAGGCAGGATTTAATTGAAGTCTGAAATTATTGTGGTTAACTATGGAGATTTATTATCTCCTAAGAATGAACATGGAAATTTACAAAACTTTTAGTCACATTCCCAGATACCCATAACAGGAATCCTGTGGCTTCCCCCTGTGGGGACCCTTCATGTTCACATGTACTAGATGAGCCCCTATAGGTATGACTCAAGCATTGACCTCATCTTTGTCTCTTAAGGTAGCTATAAGCAGGTTATAAAGACTCGACAATACAGATGGTATAAGGATTAACCTACCAGTCAGGATCATAGGAAAGAGACTCCACACAATACAGTGAGACTTTCAGTGTTTCTGTGCCAGCTCCCACCTGCAGCACATCCATTTCTCATGCTCCATCTTGAGTTAATGTGTTTAAGAACTCAGTTTGTAGTCATTCCAAGAACCTAATCTCTCTCTGTAACCCCTTTAATTCAGTGATATTGTTTATGGTAAACCTATACTTATTGTTTATTACCTCTTCTTTATATGAAGTTTGACTTCCTAATTTCTCAACACTTCAATTACTGGAATATTCAAAGTAGTCAATGAATATTTTTAGAACTGAACAAAATCTGTCTAGGAAATTTGGAAACAGTTCACAACAACTCTCTGGAGAAGTCACCTTTGTGAACTCAACTAAAAACTTCAAAATCTCTTTCCCTAAACCATGCAATGGGACTTACCAAGAATGGCTCATGAATCTTTAATAATCCATGCTTATGTGATCATGACCGCTTTACTAGGTTAAGGTAACTCATTTAATTTCTAGGAGAGTGCTTCTAAGGTAGTAGTTGAGACTCTGAGGAGATTGACATGAGGCCAAGGACAAACCAAGAGAGTGTATCTTGGATATATATACCAGAATTTTTTCAAATTATAGGTTGAAGTAATTAAACTAAACCACATCTACTCATTCCTAGTTTTAAATTTTTATGATTCTAATGATTTCCTATGGTTACAGGAATTTTAAGACCATACATATTCCTGGATTTCTTAATGACACAGGAAATCATTATGCTATGTGTCATGCTACACTTTAAGTATGCTGCAAAATATTAATGGTGGTTGCTCATTCCTAATTAACAATTTGTAGTAGAAAATGATATGTAAACTTGAGTGTTGAAAACCCCTGATCTAGAGCATTTTCCTATTTTAAAATGGAGGAAATCAATGGCTACAGAGTTTAAAACCCTTATTTAGAGTCTTGCAGTTATGACAATAATGAATCACAACTAGCAACAAAGTCACTTGCCATCACACTCACACAGTTCTTGCCTTATGTGCCTTTATCTTCACTGACACCACCACCCTCTTCATGAAACAGCTCACATGGTTTATATGCAGATTTCACATGTAACATTACAGGGTACTAGAACTGGAAAGAGAACTGAGCGCACTTTAACTTTATGGATAAGAAAATTGAGGATAAAATGTACACAATGATACAAAGCTCTTGCTGAGATATAAACAATTTGAACCCATGATTTCAGAGTCTGAGTCCAGTGATCTTTCACCATAACATCGAAGTAATATTCTGGAAGAGAAAATGCAATGTTTGAAAATAATCTGATTTTATTAATGCTATAAAATATAGTTAGTATCTCAATTTTCTATAAAAACTGTGTGGCTTTTTATGAACCATTGATTACTCTGCCTCACTGGGCTATGTGATAACCAAACAAACAATTATAAAATGGGAAAACAGAATGTATCTGAGTAGAGCATGCCATGCCTTCACATGTTCTACAAAGGAAACCCAGTAAGTAATCTAATATAATAAAAATATACATAAGATAGAGGACTCAAAGCTAAAATTCACCTTTCTTCATTCTCACTGTTAAATATCTTTGGTGAAATTAGAAGAATGATCTCATCCTTAGATTATATGCACTTCATTAAAAAACTAATAATTGCCCTGGCTGGTGTAGCTCAGTGGATTGAGGACTGGCTTGTGAACCAAGGGGTCGCTGGTTTGATACCCGGTGAGGGCACATGCCTGGATTGCAGGCCAGGTCCCTGGTTGGGGTATATGAGAGGAAACCACACACTGATGTTTCCCTCCCTTTCTTTCTCCCTTCCCTCCTATCTGTCTAAAAGTAAATAAAATAAAAATATTTAATAAAAAAGCTAATAATCATAGTCATGCTTTAAGCAATGAATTAGACATTTATTTTAGAGGAAAATGTATAAGCTTTTCAATGACTTCCACAGATATGGGATCATTACACTTTTCAGCATTGTTCTGGATTTTTGATATTGCAACTTCTTGATTTTGAAATACTTTATAACTCAATAATAACTTTTTATGACCTATATGTAATATTTTTATGGTAATGTAAATGATTTCAGTTCATTATTATCTTACCTGCATTTTGGGGGGATTTGGTTTGGAGACTGTGTCTCTCGTGTCCGTTTTAATGAATGTCTGTCAATGAACTGGGAATCAATGTTTCTGCCTATCAGCTCACTGTCAGAGAAACTGCTTGGGGAAATGTGAAAGCACTGGCAGCAGAGTTTTGGCAAGGGTCACTTGGCTTTGTGTGCTAAAAGCAGCTTACAACAAAACCTATCATTTTCTTTGTAAATATGTTTGCTTAGAGCCTCACCCTAAAATTTTCTCCATTTTTTCCCCTGAAGAGTCACATTTAAGCAGCTCTCCTTCTCTTTAGGGTTTTTTGTAGAAGTTACTGCATGGATGATGAAATGACTGATGAAGCCTTCGTTGCTGACCTTCTCAGTCCTGCTGTGAGTTCTCTGTTGTTCCCTTTTTCTGAACCTGTTCTTCCCTTCTTTTCAAAGCAGCTGTCATTTCTAATCATCTAATCATTTCTGGAGGTGTATTATGCAAAAGTTACATTTGTTGAAATAATACATCTCCAGGCGAGCTGTCAATTCAGTAAGATTACCAGCACTGTTGTATTAAATAAAAATTCAACCCAGTAAACTTTAAAGATCTTAGTAGCTTTATTTAACAATTCATAAATTGGGCAGCATCCCATCCAGCAAATAGAAAGGAGCTCCAAAGGACTGTACAGAATGGAGGATTATAAAGACAGAAAGAGGAAAGAAAAAGGGAATTATTAGCAAAGAACACATTGTTTCAGACAAGGTCACCCTCCTAAGGGGAACAGAAGGGGCCTATCAGGCAGATTATCTCACAGGTGCAGACCAGGTAATTTCAGAGTTGACCTTAAATAAATGGATAGCCAGATAATTCCCCAGCAATATACAGGAACACAGAATTGCATTTCAGAACATGAGCTCTGATGGCAAAGCATGTACAAATCTACAGAAACAAATGAGGGGAATGCTTTTTAATGGACTTGGCAGGGGCTGTTGTAAACAGTCCACTAGAGGAAACTGCAAGTTCAAGGTATACGGACTTTTCATTGGCTAAGTTATGGTCATCTCCGATTGACTGTATTGTTATGGGGCAAGGACTTGTCATTTTTCCTCGTGCTGAGGTAGTAATGTAGTTATCACTTTCCGTCAGAGATGTAAAGATGTCTCTTTCTGTTGGGGTCAGTAGTGTGTATCGATTTGGTACACGTCTGAGAGTTCTCTCCTCCAGCCTCCTGACTCCATTTTAAATGAGGTTTCTGTTTATTACTTTTCACACCAGGTTGACAGGTTAAAGGTACATTTCTGAGAGAAGTTGAAAACTGCAATTATGTTAGCTATTAATTCTCGGTTTGTTGACATGGGGCTTAGTACAAATGACCTTACTTGGGGCCTGTTGCTTCTTTTTAGCAGTAGCTATTTCCGCAGATTATTTTTGTCATTATAATTTATTCATTGCTTACATAAAGGTTAAAAAACATACACTGGAAGGCTAAAAGATGGTTTTCCCAGGGAATATATGATTTATATTAAACAAGAGGTCAAGGTGCTTGCTCTTTTATGTCTGTGCTCCTATTTTCCTTGCTTCTGCTGGAGGCCATCCTCGGACAACTTCTAATAGTTGTCTTTAGAAAAAATGGAAAATGAAGGACTATACTTTCTGTTAATGACGTCAGTTGAACACCAAGAATCAGAAATTAAGGTATTTGAATAGATTGTGTAACCATTCAACATCTGATGAGTACTCTCACTGGCCACAGCTGCCTAATACTAATGAACAAATAAGAAAATGCTAGGTACAGGAAAAGAGAAAACAGAAAGTTATGCCATGATGGGTAATGATTTATCACTGCCTTGATCTTAAGGAGGATTTAACCAAAATAAATCCAAAATGGAAGCATTTTCAAACGAAAAGCTTTCCTTCATTAGTCAAATTAGACATCTAAATTGGGAAAGTGTAAATCTTGTCACAATTGGTCTTGTTAAATGTCTGGAAATATTTTCAAATGATAGATCTTTCTAAAATTTAATTCAACAAAATGTCAGTTTCTTTTCTTTTTTTTTTTTACCTTATAGGAAAAATGTCAGTTTCTTTTATCTTTAATTTTAAAATGTCTTAGTAATATAAACATAAAACTTATTTCTACGCTTTCTGGTTATTTTACAATCATCTGATTAAAACTTTGCTTTTTGGGATGTTTTAGAAGAACAGCTTTAAAAGATTTCAAATTCAGGCCCTGGACTGTGTGGCTAAGTTGGTTGGAGCTTTCTCCCATAACCAAAATGTTGCAGGTTCAATTCCCAGTCAGGACGTATACATAGGGTGCAGATTAGATCTGGTCGATGGTAGTATGATCCTCAATCTGGGTGTATATGAAACAGTCTGGGAGCCTGTGGGAGACAACCAACCGATATTTCTCTCCCACATTGACATTTTTCTCTCTCTCCCTTCCTGTCTCCCTTCCTCTCTCTCTACAAGCAATGAGAAAATGTCCTTGGGTGAGCATTAAAAAATAATAAAAAAAAACAATAAAAAGTTGCAAAATCAGTTAAATAAATATAGTGAATTTAGCTGTTCTAGTTTGAAAAGTTCCTACCCAAGGCTGCATAGGTCATCATGTATCCAACTGCATCTCTTCCCTCTTTTTTGTGAATGTTTATCTGAAGATACTGATGACAGATGAAGTAAACCTTTTATGTGTTATAAAGTCAAATGAAATGTGTTGTAGGACACTCTCTTTGGAATAATAAAAATTAAACAACCTAGAAAAGTATAATGATTTTTCTAAAATATCAAATATCTTATTTTTTAAAATCTCCCTTTATGTAGTCTGAGAAGGAATTTATTGATCACATCCATAAAAATATGTGATAAGGGAGATTTGTTTTCAGTTAAACAGGGAAATTGAGCACCTAACAGCATTGTCAGTGCCTTCAGTAGATACTAGCCCATTGTTTTGTTTATCAAATGAAGTTTATAATGCCTCTTTGTTCTTCTGGTATACTGTGTTTTAATTTTCATCATGTTTAAAATAGTGTTAACCCTTACAAGTAGGCTCTCTTGGGCCACAGATTAAAATCTGGGTCTGCCTTTCAATCTAGTTCCATTTTTCTGATAGCTGGTGAACATTCTACTAGAGTTCTGGCATTTTGTTTTCATTGTTTTAGTTTCTATGGTTCACTTTATCTGCTTATGATATTTTGGTGTACGAGTAGAAGTCTGGCAGTGCGTCGCTAGGAGGTGCTGGCTCACATGTTGTATCATCATTTTGGAATATCCCTGTGGGACTTACTTGGACACATGAGAGTTATGTTGGAGAGTGGCACATAGTTTAGTATAACTGGAACAACTAATCTGAACTTTTTAGACAGCTATTTATTATTTCAATATTGATTTATGTTTTTAAATAGAAAAATTTACACAATTGAAGAGTTAAGATTTACACAGTTCAAACATTGAGTTAGGCAGTGAAACATCCCCTCTCCACCCTTGACTCAGCAACCTGCTTCATGACTTGATCATAGGGGTAGTTCTTGTTTTTAATGTCCTGAATATTCTCCCAAAGTTTTAAAAACTTTTATACATGAGGAAATACAAAGATGCCTTCCCCCTTGAATTTCTTAGTACAGATATTTACATATCATAACCACTGTTTTGCGAAAGCCTTCTGTAGTTAGAAATTTTACCTTATTGTATATAAAGACCTTTCTTATTTTTTAATTTACTTTAACTTATTTAACCCAGTTTTCTATTAATGTTCATATAAAAGTTGTCAATACTTTTGTAGTACAGATAAAGCTTTAATGAATATACTTTACACTCAAATATACATTCTAATTTGGTTCAGGTACTAGAATGTATGAAATATATATTTATAGAAATTGAATTACTGAGGCAAAGGACATATGGATTTATAATGTTGCTAGATCTTGTTAAGTTTTGCTCCACAGGGATTATACCAATATATATCCTTATCAGCATTTAATGAGATTGACTATTCCCCTACACCCTTGACAATAAAATTGTTATCAAACTGTCAGGTCTTTATTGAACCCCTATATATTTGGATTTTTTGGTTCTTTTGTTGAGCAAATTTTCACATTTAAAGCCCTTTTATCTCTTTTACAAGACTTGTTTGTTCATATCTTTTGCCCATAACTTTCCTGGTTGGTATTTTCAAATCCATTTATAAACACGTATTAGGGAGACTAACATTTTTTTTTACTTCATGAATTGTAAATATTTTTCCATTTTGTTCTTTAATTTTTGAGTTTATCATAATGTTGGCCCTTTGATTAGAGTTTAGATTTTGTTGTATAATTTGTCAACCTTTTCTTTTATGGCTCTTGGAATTCATGTAATAGTTAAAAATGTTCCTCACTCTGAGATTATGAAATAATATATTTCTAAAATTTCTTCTAATATTGCATGGTATTTATTTCATATCTATATCATTGACTTTCTGGAAATTATTATGTTATAAGGTATACAGTAAGGATCCAATTTTATTTTTCTAAAATGACAGTGATGTACCAACCTCATTTATTCCTTTTTAATTAGAGAGATTACTTTTTCTTTATTAACTCAATTAATTCAACAAACAGTTCTCAAGTGCTGACTATATGTCAGGGCAAAAAACATGCAAAATTTTCTGCCCTCCCAGTGCTGATATTCTAATGGAGGAGACAAACCTCCAACCTGGAAAGTGACACCTGATAGGATTACTCTTCCGCGCTAAAGAGAAAATAAGGTAAGGGAATAGGACAGATTTCTGAGTGACGTGTGGTACTGCTATTTAAGTGGAAAAAATATAATAAATATTGTATATATAAAATGCTCGATAAAAATTTAAAAACCTGTTTCCTTCAAAATAAATAAAATAAAATAAGGTAGAATGCTTCATGGAAAAAGTGGCATCTGAGGAAAAAAAAAAAACTGAAGAAGTGAGGAAGTGAAGGTTGGTGTGTAACTGATAAAAGAACCCTAGGAGGAAGTAGCAGTCACCACGAAAATCCAGACCTGGTGCTGGCTCATTCTCCTTGTGACTGAAGCACAATGAACATGGGGAAATAGAAAATAAGGTCAGATACTTGATTAGGTCCCAAGTTATAAGTGCTCTGCATAGAAATCTTGCATTTTACTCAGAATGATATGGGAAGTCAGGGAGGATTTTGAGCAGAAACATAAGATGATCTGATTTACAGTTAAAAAATTCACACTGGTTGCTGAATGGAGAATAGATTATAAGAAAGTAAAGGCAAAGCAGAGTGACAGTTTAGACCCTACTGTGATTATCTGGGTGAGAAATAATCTGGAATAGAGTTGTAGTTAGCTCTCACTGCAGTATAAGAAGTAATATAAAGTATTCCAGGACTGAACTTATTTTTTATTGTCTATACTGCTTTTAAGGTTTCTTGCTACATGCGTTTCCACTTACATTAGACCATATCTATTGACTTGGCATAGAGATTGTCCTAATATTCCTGGGAGCAATAGTGCTCTCTGCAATACCCTAAGTGACTAATCAGGTGTCAGACCTCCTGAGTAGTTGTTAACAGTTTGCCTTTAATATTCTTGGGTCATAGTTCAGATAGCTTCTAAGGTAAACACTGGGTAGAAGAATCTTAGATTACGTCTTCCATCAAAGTCCACTCATCTTTAGTCATGTTTAGGTGGCATTCAGTGCAATGTAAGCAGTTTTCTCAGCAGAGTATGTTATCAGCAAGTCATCTTCACTTGGCTTACACATCCGCCAACAGTTCACATTTGTACTATAATTTGTCTAATTCATTAATATCCTATAATAAAGGCAAATCAATTTTGTTTTTTCTTCCTTGAGGCATACAAAAAAATAAAGTCCAAGCTTTAGTAGTGAATGATAGCAGTAGGAGAACATTCAGTCAGTTAAGATATCAAGGAGAAGACAATAACAGCGTGACTTTCTTATCCAAGCCTGTGGGGTCCACAGTAAGGCTGCAAGCACCAATGACGTTCACTGCCAGTCAGGGATATTAAATTTAGAAATGACATGGGTGGCACAACTGCCTGAACTCTCTATCCTCTGAAAAGAGCAAGCATTTTATTTTTTTCTCTTAGAGTTATCTTAATTGTACAATTAAGTTATCTCAATTGTATAATCTGGGTCAATACACGCTATTCTTGGCCATTCTGTTTGCTTGTCGTATCCAACAAATCACTGTGTCTAATCAACTTGTTCATGCATGTGGTAGACAGAATTCTAGGATGGACCCCAAGATTCCAAATCCCTTGGGTACTAGCCATTCTTTCAGTTAGTCAAATTCTAACTAGGTACCTTTCTAAAGGCATTATTAAGGAGCCAAATAGGTTGACCTTAAGATTGGGAAATATCTTGGTAGGTCTGACTGAACAATAGAAGCCTTTTAAAGGTAGAGAGATTTTCCTACCTGGTTGTGGAAGAGGAAGTCAAAGATTTGAAGCATGAAGGGAATTGTAAAGGAGGGACATTCTCTTTGCTCGCTTGAAAGGTAGAATGGGTCATGCAGCAAGGAGCTAAGAGAGTGCCCTGTAAGAACTGAAACCAGTCTTTGCCTGACAGTAAGCAAGAGAACACATAGTTTGATTGTACAAATGCCAAAAAACTGAATTCTGTCAGCTTCCTGAATTAGCTTGGAAGAAGGTTCAGAACTGCAGGTGAGACCATAACTTTCACACCACTCGATTTCAGGCTTTTGAGATGCTGAGCTGAGGACCCAGCCAGGTTGTGCCTAGACTTCTAACTTATAGAATGTGGAGCTAATAAATAAGTGTTGTTTTAAGTATCTATGTTTGTACAATAATTTTGATGCAACACTAGGAGACTAATACAACATTCAAGAGCTCAAATGATCTTTATCAAGGAAAAAGAGCAGGATGAAAAAAATAACAACTAGCAAGCATTTTTAAGGCAGAAAAAAACAAACAAACAAAAACCTCAAATACTAGCCATATAAACTCTAGTATCTGGGAGGGTAAAGAATGTTTAGAATGCTCACCTAGGATAGGAGTACAGGAGCAGGTTCCAGACCTCATCCTTATTTTTCCCATCTTCTTAATGTTCTGACATTCAATGGTACTGGCCCATCTGTTCTATTGCTATTAGGAGCAGTCGCTGCACTCAGCTTGTTCCACTAGTCTTTGTAACTTTATCAGTTTCTTAGCCTTCAGAAGTAATGTATGTATGTGTAAATGTCTCCTCAAAGAAACTGTCTCTTATTTTCTAGCCACCCAAAGTGTCACCATCTGGGATTTTACTTTTGTGACATATCCTCATGTCCTTCAGATCGTCTGTTTGTTAAGCGGTTTTAGTGTCTTACAGTATGCAGCTATTGTTCTGTTTCCTCTGGGATCTGTGGGAGGTATCCGCAACACCTTGTGGCATCCTGGACTTTGGATTCCCATGGCTGCTCAATCTCCTTCTAGGATCTAAGCTAATGTTGCTTCAATAGCCACTCTTAAGATACTGGGCAAATGGACACTGTGGTCACACTGTGCAGTCTTGGGTTCTGGACACTTGTTTGTTAAGCTTACTGGTGACCTTTCATTTCCTTAGATGGAAAGCTTTCAAACCCTGGGGTGGCCAGGAAGACTCTATAACTTTGTAAACATGAAACCCCACATTACACACAAACTCATACATGTATACCAAGGGGCTTATCAAAAAAAGGCAGACATGAAAAAAGAAGTAGCAGAGCACAAAATGTCCTTGGATCCTTGTTATTCCACACCATAGCTGTTCCGTATGCAGCACGGCCAACTTAACTACAAGAAACATTTGCATCTGCCAGCAAGTAGGACTAGAATCAGGAGCACCATAGGAACAAGAAGAAGCCCCACATCCACTGTGATTCATATTTATAGGGGGCATAAGAGGGGCTGGGAACACCATTCTCATCATCCACATCAAGTCACAAGAACTGTATTAAGATATCTCTGCCTCGGGGGGCATCATTACAAAGAAGGCAAATTAAGAGAGATGTGCATACACACAGAGGGCTCTGAGAGCTGCCTTGTCTGTCAGGATGACGACATCACACAAAGATGATGGTCTCTCTGCAGATGGCCTCGTTTCAGCTATGCCAGCGCTGCTATGCCATCCCAAAAATGAAGTGAGGAATGAGGCTCCAGGCTATCCAGATTATTTTCATCACATAGAGACTCATGTGTAGCATATCTACTTACATTATTTCCTAGATATTTTACACCTTGTATTTGGTTTCAACTTAAAAAGAAGATGCTTAGGGAGAAGTTTTAAATTTTTAGTTGGCAGAAGCTTTTTGATGGTTTAATTATTAATTTATAATTTTATTCCATTTTCATTAGAGAATGTGTGTGTGCATGTCCGTATGCTATTTCTATTTGGGATGGCCTTTTATGGTACCCACTAAATGAAACATTTTAGTAACTGCTACATAGACAGTTGAAAAGAATAACTGTTTTTAAATTCAGGATATATTAGATTACACTTACTTGACTTTTCTGCTGAAAATTACATTTTAATGTTTTATCAGATAACACAATCAGTTATCTTAAGACACTTCCCACTTTTTCTTTCCTTATCTCTTTTTATTTTTAATTGTTATATAATTTCAACACTATTTCTCTTAAACCAAACAAAGAAAAAAAGTATAATATGTGAGTTAAGAAGAGTGTTCTATAATAAACAATACATATCTTTCTAATCATTAATGCCTGAGGAAATAAAATTTAGATGGAAATGCTTAAGTAAAGTGTTTGTTGTTAGTTAATACAGATGTCAAGATAAATCATTTTGTTTTCACTGTTATGATACCTTTAAAAGGTAGATAGTTGTTTACTGTTATGGAATAGCACCACTAACTTGAATAAAATGTAAAAATATGGGTAAATTGACTTCATTGTAATTATCATCTGATTGGAGGTTTCTTGATTGGACACTGTCTAAAATTCATTTTATAATAATTCTAAATACAATATTTTTGTGATTATTTTTATTGTTAAAGTTCCTGAAAGTGTAGTAGGTTGCCAGTATGGAAACAGAGCTATCAAATGACAATAGAAAAACACGTTTTTTAAGATTGTGTGGGAGGAGGTAAATTTTGAATAGGAGAATAAGGTACTGAATATGTCAATCAAAATCATTCTCCAGTGGGCCCAAGTGATAGCTTTAGGCACACAGAAGGTAACTTGCTGCCAAACTCAGCTTTTGTTTGCTGTGTGCAATTATCTAGGTTTTCTATCCCTGTCTTAACTAGAATCGATTGTGTGTGTAAATATACCACTGATTATGGTGGTTTGATTAAAATTTATTCTTCAGAATAACTGTTGTATTATTAGCTAATAGAAGGACATTTAAACTCTTTAAGGCATATAATTAATGCACGTATCTGTAATGAAACAGTAAATTATAGAACAATATTTCCTTGAACATTTACGAATGTTGTTTAGAAATAACAGGTTGGCACACTGTGGAGTTGCAGTTTGCATCTCTGTATTTTGCACTACGAATAGTCATTAGATAGTGGTATCTCAAAGTGATAGAAAAAGTTTTATTTGTTTCTTTTGAATTTGTTGTTTTAATGAGTTGGTAATACCTGCAGTACCCACCGCTGATGTAAAACCTGACAGAATTCTCAACCCATTTAGCTACTGTCTCAATAGGCAAACAATGCCTGCTGGGAGTGATGATTAAAAAGTAACAACAGAAACAGAGCAGATGTGGAAAAACCAGATCCAAAGTGGGAACTTTACTGATATTGAGCTCTCCTGTCACTTCAGAAAACAGTACTTTAATCGTGCAATATTTGTGTTGAGTGATATAGCTGTACTAGAGAGACAGCAAAGATGAAGGAATGGTGAACAACCCCCCCCCCCCCCGCACTGTGTTCCCACAGCCTCAATCACAGGAGAAACAGGCCTGAGAATGAGTGGTGGGGGACTACATCTTACAAATGCTTAAGTACTATTAACGAGGGAAAAAATGAGGTAATTATTCCATGCAGCTGATGTGCAGTGGGACAGTAAAAAAAAAGGACCCTCTCTGTAATGCACAATTATTTTATGATTTTCTGATTCCCTAATTCCATATATTTTGTAATTAAAGAGAAAAGTAAATTTGGGCTTGCCCCTGAGATAGACTGTGCATTTTCCAATATACCTCAAAAACAAATAAATTACTGATTTTATTTCTTATTTCCCATGATACACTGACATTGAAGCCACACTGTAAAAAAAGTATATTGTATTGCAGATAGAAAAAGAGATTTTCAGTTTGAGGCTGGTTTTCTTATTCCAGGGAAGTAGAAAATCTGCAGAAACTAGCATTTCTGTTGAAAATCATTAAAAAATGTACAGATTTTTTTCCAAGAGAAAAAAGAGGGATGAAGTTTTAGGATCAAAGCAGTCTAACTTCTGAAGCGATCCTCAAATTGCGCAGCAGACAGAGACCAATAGTAACTTGTTTTAAAGATTTTATTTATTTCTTTTTAGAGAGAGGGGAAAGGGAGGAGGAAGGGAGGTAGAGAAATATCAATGTGTGGTTGCTTTTTGCACGCCTCCTTCCTGGGGACCTGGCCCACAACCCAGGCATGTGCCCTGACTGGGAATCAAACCAGTAACTCTTTGGTTTGCAGGTCAGTGCCCAATCCACTGAGCCACATCACCAAAGCCAAATAGTAACTTTTAATGAAATGCACTTGAAGTGTGTGAATGTCAACATCTTTTCTTGAATGTGGAGAAATAAAAATTATGAACACCTTATAAAGACCACTTATCTTCTTTCTATGAAGCCTAGAATAACTACCTCCTTATTAAGATATATATCAGTAAACTTGAACACAATGACATTATCTTACTTACCTTTCAGACTTGAATCAATTCATAGTGATTTATGTTAACAAATATTAAAATGTTTATAATATTAAAAGCATCTCCAATCTCCTTAGTTCAAATTCAAACCTTCTTACTGACTAAAGGGGAAACATAGAATGTATATAATGTCATTTCAATATGGTCAGGATTTAAATTATATTCTGAGGACCAAGAAGCAAAATAAAGTGCACAGCACATGCAGCCCCCCACACACATGCTTTTTGTATGACAGAACAGAAGCGGGTTTGTTGGGCAAAGCAGGGAAAAAATGGTTTCTGTAGGAACAGGGAATCATGTGAAAGTTCTCAAAACAGCTCCCTGCTTCATTTGAAACTTTGCTTCTGAGCTTTTGCTTTCATGTGAGTTTGCATGGAAGTCAGCCATTGCCTCTTTCAAAGCTGACAGGGAAACTCAGGCAGGTAGAGAAAGATGCCAACAGGAAACAGCATATGCATCACTCAGGGATGCTTGCACATCAGAAGTGATTTGTATCAGTCTGCTTCCAAACTGAACTGCCCTTAGAGTAAAATCGTATTAAGAAAGAGAAAGTGGTATCTTTTGGCTTTGTTTTCAGTGATACATACAAGGCATGGGAGAAGGGATTCTGAGGCCAATGTTTCTGAGGCCAATGTTTCTGAGCACTTGTTGAAAGGTTTTAACTAAAACAGAAGGGAAAAGGCCCTGCGTGGAGGCTGAGGACCTTTGCAGGTGGCAGGAGTCTTTTGAGTGAAATAAAAACCAGCTGGTGGGATAAATAGGGATTTTGTGTGCCTTAACTGTAGGGAAGTCAGTGGACATCCATCAATCTAGGTTAATGGTGGGAATGGAAAATGGCTTAAGGTAATTTCCTAAATGGTGAGCTCTAGTAGGTATAGATTTGCATAAATTGCAAAAGGCATTAAAGGTTCTATTCTTTGGCTACATACATATTTTCTTATGACTTCTTTTGATTCTTTCAGAAAATTAATAGTTGTGTGGACCCTGGGAACTACTTGGAAAGAGTGGTAGAATTTAAAAGGACTTCTGCACTCAAGCCAGATTGGACAGTGCCTTTATTTCTTTATGTTTAAGTTGCTCCTTTGCTGTAAGGTGAAAAGCACAATACATTTGAGGAAAAAACACCAAAATACCAGAGAAAAGGAATATTTCAGGGTAAAGTATAGACCATATGAATTTAGAGTAGAGAGGCAGCATCCAATTTTATATTTGTATTAACTTATCTAAGAGCTTCAGGGGTCAAAAACTAGAGGGGCAGTCCCACCCATAAGGAAGAGAGAGCTTGATTGACATGTAGTCCTACAGACATATGCACTGCTTGAAATAAAATGTACAGTTCAATATAGGGGCTTAAAAGCAGAAATAGGTATTATTTTACTATCTACCAGAAGAAAATAATGACATTCAAACTAGCCAGGAGATACAGCCATCATCTTCTTCCAATGGTAAGTATTTTTTAAATCAATAGATCTAATGACTGAAAAATTGAATAATAGCTATTTATAAAATCACATGTTCTTTTATCCTTTCATATATGCCTGGAAATACATAAGATCAAGGGAATACCTTCTATTTGTATATCAATTAAACTAATAGTATTTCTGATGAAGGTACTATGGTAAAGGTAAAACAGTAGAGACAATTGGGGTTTATCAAATGTGAGCTCCATTATGGTAAAGAACTTTTTTCTTTTTTCCATACTAGCTAAACAATCTCAACTTTAATTTAAAAAGAGGGGGAGAATAAGGAGAAAATCCCCCAAATTTAGCATTCAGCAGAGCAGCTTGAATGACAAATGACACCTCTAACATAGACAATATATTTGAGTTGAGAATACAAAATGCTCTCTTGAGGTTATTTCATCCTAGGAAGACAAGGAGAGTGAACAGGCAAAACTTCTGGCATGACATATGGCCAAAAGGAAAAGTACGAAAGACACAGGTAGTCCCCATGATGGGTGCAATGCACTGTGTGCCTAAAGTATAATAAGGTAGTCCCTTCGTTTTATTTCACAAAGGGCCAAACATGCACAGAGAGGCTTAGCACATCCATGAACAGCATTTTTAAAGAAGGAGTATTATTTGTCAGTGATACCTCAGACAAAGGTTTGGTGTCCAAAGTATATAAGGAATTCATACAACTCAATATCAGGAAGACAAACAACCCAATTTAAAAATCGGCAAAGTATCTGAACAGCCCTTCTCCAAGGAGGTCATACAGAGGGCCTATAGAGATATGAAAGGATGCTCAGCATCACTAGTTACCAAAGACGTGCAAGTTAGAACCATGATGAGATATCATTTTACACCTGTCAGAATGGCTATTTTTTTAAAGATTTTATTTATTTATTTTTAGAGAGGGAAGGGAGGGAGAGAGAGAGAGAGAGAGAGAGAGAGAGAGAGAGAGAGAGAGAGAGAGAAACATCAATGTGCAGTTGCTGGGAGACATGGCCTGCAACCTAGGCATGTGCCCTGACTGGGAATCGAACCTGCAATGGTTTGGTTCTCAGCCCGCGCTCAATCCACTGAGCTACACCAGCCAGGGCAGAAAAGTGCTGGAGAGCATGTAGAGAAAAGGAAAACTTAGTGCACTGTTGGTGGGAATGCAGACTGGTACAGCCACTGTGGAAAACAGTATGGAATTTCCTCGAAAAACTAAAAATGGAACATTTGATCACTATGGCAAAATGGAACAGCTTTTTGACCCAGCAATTCCACCGCTGAGATTATACCCTAAGAATGTTGGAACAGTAATTACAAAGAATCTATGCACCCCAGTGTTCATAGCAGTGTTATTTACAATAGTCAGGTGCTAGAAACAGTCTAAGTACCCATCAGTAAATAAGTGGATCAAAAAACAGTGGTACATTTACACAATGGAATACTATGCAGCAGAGAGAAAGAAGGAACTCCTACTCTGTGTGACAGCATGGGTGGAACTGGAAAGCATTATGCTAAGTGAAAGAACTCAGGCAGTGGAAAACAAGTACATATGATCTCACCCAGAAGTGCAACCTAATAAACAAAACAAATAAATGAGAGAAATAGAACCAGGGACATGAAAATACGGAATAAACTGACAGTGAGCAGAGGGGTGGGGGGAAGGGAATAATGAGGGAAAGAAGGGGAAAGGTTTAGTAAAAAAACAAGTGTAAAGCACCCATGGCTATGGACAACAAGGTTGGGATTGATTGTGGGAGCAGGGGTCGGTCAGGGTACGGGAGAACAACAGGGGGGTGGGTTTGGGCAACTGTAATTGAACGACACTTAAAAAAAGGAAAAAATAAAATAAAATAAGAAATATTATTTGAAAATATAACTAAACCTTGGAAGACTCTGACTTTCCCATGTTACAGGTCAAGTAACAGAGTTCTGCTTCATGGTCTTGACTAAGACTCCAGGCCTGGTTTACTGGTAAAGATTTAACTGTATCTTAGTTCTATTAGTATATATATTCCTAGTGAATTAGGGCAAGGGAATGAAATGTAGAAGAGATTAACACATTCATCACCATGGCCTGACTATCCAAAGTACCCTTCAACAGGCTCTGTCCCTTCTTACATGTGTCAATTCTTCCTATTGACAGTGGTCAGCTTCCAGTACCCAGTTCACTGAACTCCTCTTTGAAACAATTCATTAAACCTCACATCTGGGGCATTGGAAGGCTTTCTTTAACCAGAGTTTATTGATATTACTTGTGGTCGAATGCTCTATTTCTCTAACTGTTTTGAAGCCAGAGACATAATGAGACAACTGTCCCAGATTACTTTTTTAAGGACTGCTACCTAAATTCCTGGTTTATTCTTTGCCTCCCTTACCCCTTCTTGTGGGTGGACACCATTACACACAGTCTCGTTAGAAAGAATCATTTTATTCCATCTTGTAGGAAAATTACTTGCCTGCCTCACATTTTATTACTTGATTTTATTTCCATTAAAGAGAAGCATAGCTTTTATAGCCACAACATTTTAAACAATACTTCAGCTTAAACATGCCAAGCTTGGTTTTTAATATTATCTTTTAACATTCAGGAAAAGAAGAAAATTATTGTCTCACATGCTTATGTAAAAAAACATGATGGTGCCTTTAACTTTCAATTTCTTCAGTACTATTAATTTTCCAGGAAGACCAATAATACTGCATTACTTTTGCATTCTTCCATACATCTTAAAAAGTTCTTTCATATATCATCTGACTTGAGTGTTACAATGACTTGCCAAGGTAAACAGGTCAGTCACCATCACTGTCATCCACATCATAGATGACTAAACTAAATTTAAGTGTTGTCTGGGCTTACTAGCCAATGACAGGAATAGTTTTCAAACTTGTATCTTTTGATTTTATGCATATAGTTTAAAAAAACAAATGGAATGACCCATATGTGTTTTTTTAAATCCTCCAATGGTTTATTTTTAATCTTCTAGTTTCCATCTTGAGAAAAGTAGCATGATTCCTGGTTTGTATAACAAATCTCTTTTGAAAATTGTCTTTTGATTTTATGTGTTTTTCTTTATCTCTAGGAAGGAGAGGGGAGACTCAGAATATGTGGTTCATGCTCACTGTGGTTG
The DNA here is from genome assembly GCA_004024845.1 of Tonatia bakeri. Taxonomy (NCBI): domain Eukaryota; kingdom Metazoa; phylum Chordata; class Mammalia; order Chiroptera; family Phyllostomidae; genus Tonatia; species Tonatia bakeri. The sequence goes on from PVIA01005112.1 coordinate 83,465, forward strand.
AAAGACAAAGGATGTAATCAAACAACAATAAAGTGCAAATTATCTCATTTTGAGAACAATAGAGAATGAGCTTAGTTATTGGAGAATTGTCCACTTTAACAAGAAATTGGAACGACTGTAGGAGGAATTAATTTTCTGTTCTCATGCATAAATTCTTGCTCTAAATACCTTGTTTGGTACCTAGAAAGGAGAATGGAAGGTTTTGGTTAGTTCTGTGATGGGTAACATTGAGTAGCTGATGATAGCATTTTTCACTGGGATTAGGAAATGATAAATTTATTTCTACAGTGGAGTGTCGTTCCCTTAGGGAGGTGGACAGGTTATTTTATTATAACCAGTGATAAATAATTGACTCCAAGATGAGACTGTTTGCTCTTAGAGTGGTAGTTAACAACAGTATGAAGGGCAGCTGAAGCAACTTTGAAAAATAGATCAGCCTCAGGCTATTTAACAACAGCGGATTAGAGGTGCAGATGGTTTGTATGCTATGTTTATTAATGATTTGGAAGAGGAAGTAGATATTAAGTTGGTAAAGTTTGCTCATTATACTAAGTTGTCTCTGAGAGTAAATACCTTAGATGATTGTAGGAAACTCCAGATGGAGTATTAGATAATAGGCTCTCAGAAAATATTAGCTGAACCTAAAATAATGTGTGGTTAAAAAATAGCCTAAGCATGTATGGAGACGTTTTTAACCTTGTGACAGTTTAATCAGTTCTTGTGGGGGTTGGAGTCAAACAGGAGTTTAAGGTGTGACAATAATGAGAAATATAGGTACTTTGTGAGAAATTCATTATCCTAATAACAGCTGCCATGATCCTATGATCTCACTTCTCAAAAGGGCTGTCCTGATTTGCCTGTGGTTATTTTAACTGAGAAAAGTTCAGAAAAAAATGGTATTTTAAGGTAAGAGAAATACAAAATGCTAAAAGATGGTTGCAAACCAAATATAAATCATTCATGAATATTGTATTTATTGTATTCAGAGATAGCAAATTGCCTTGATTTAAATATTGTGTTCAAAATTATGTAAAGCAGTGTCAGGAATCAAATTCTTTTTTATGCTCTTGTCCTTTAATTTTTTATCAAGGGAATACTTAATTCAAACTAAAATTAAATTATTAGATGAAAAATATTATGACCTCCTACCATGAAATAAAAATTTGTGAGTGATTTGTAACCCTACAATGATAAATTATGTTTATTGCTTTTAAGAATATTTGATCAAATGACCACCTCCACTTAGAAATATCAGTCAAATGCAGGTTTAAGAATTGCACACAGAACTACACTTCATATCTTAACTTACTATATTTTCACTTGCCTTCTTCCTCTTTAGTGTAAGGCAGCCTTGTCTGTGTTAGATGTAACTGTTTAACTGTGCACACAGGCGCAAGTAAGGATAAATTCTGCAGGTAATATTAGGAATATGTAGGGTGTTGTTGAACACTGCTTCGTCCTGGGAATGCAAGACTAGATTTTCACTTTTAAGAAATCTTCAGACCATAAGATGCTTAATCATATTTCAATGTAATACAATAAAAGATCCAAGAGACATAGAAGTTTTAGGATGCCTTGAAAACTGGAGAAAGCATCACTTAACTCATTCTGAAGTAAGGTAAGGAAAGATTTTTGGAGAGGGTAATAGTAAAGGTGAAATTTGAAATATGAGTAGGATATGTCAAGTTAAAAGTGGATAAATATATTCTATGTCAACTCCATGAGGCGAGGAACAATGTGGTGTGTGTTATAGAACTCCAAGTGGAATTGTATTTCATTTGTATACTACATTTATTGTATTCTGAGAGCTTAAAGTGTACATCTGTGCATGTGCACGTGTGAATTGCAGATAGTAGACATGTGTGTGTGTGTGTGCTGTGAACTGGAGGAGCCTAGAGAAGGTTTCAAAGATACAGTTCTGGCATTGATGGCTGGTGGGAAACTTAAAATAGTTTGGCCCCTCCATGATAAATGTTCTCTCTTCTCTACACACTCTGTACATTTGAACCTAGGGAGCCCTATAAAGGGCTTGTTCTACCTGATCTTGACTGCTGTGAAATAGTCTCAGACCTGAAACATGGAAAATATCAAAAAGCCTCTTTGGCTCATTTCAAGATGAAGGTCACATCCATATTAATTGCCCTTATTGTGAAGCCTTCCTGGAGGCCACCTGTCGGAACATCTGGAGCTCAGGTTACCGCTGCTTCCAACACAGCACCTTTTCCATTCCCTAGCTGACTTCAAAGACCCATCAAGGTTGATGGTAAGGACCTGGGAAGGGACAAGGCAGACATTTACTGGCCCAGGATCAGGTCTGTCCCTGAATACAAAACTTTTCTGCTCTGTTTCAGGACCTAGCAAGAGAGAGATCATTTCAATTTGGTATTTTCCAAAATGCCTTTTTGGGCAGATAACTTACAGGAAAAAAAGTGTAATTTGATTTTTTGGGTTTCCCTCAGGTAGTGGAGTGAACGTGAATCAAAACCATCTGTTGTACATATCACTGATAAAAATAGCATCACTTTTCAGGGAGTTTGCTGTATACTTGGGTTCAGCTTGAATATTGTGACCTTAGTCTTTCAGTGATTCTCAGGGGAGAAAAGGAATAATATATATGAGGGTGTAATTGGGAATTATAAGACCCCATCCAGAAACCAAATGCAGACCCAGCAAGAGTAAGTATCTATTGAAGTCTCTGAGAGAGCTGAATCTCTTAGGCAGGGTCCCATCTCCTAACCTGAGTTTGTGGGGACACAGAGCTCAAGGTCCTTACAAAGAAAGGGGATTCAAAGGTAATGTTGAATGTTTTACACTGAAGTTCCCCAGGAAGTTTAATTCCTTCCCTTCATGGCTAAACCTACTGTATTCTTAATTCCCCTTAGTTGTTTATTTCAAATTCATTTTCAAGGCATATGATGTGGGGAAAAAAAGAAACAGTCCTTGAGAAAATAAATGTGGGAAACAGAGGGTATTTAAATAAGGGAGGTTCTTTGTTCCAACATTTCTCATAGTTTTTGTATGTTAATACCCAAATCAAGCCTTAAAAAATGGTATGGTTTGGAGGAATAGTTTCTATCATTCATATATATTTATATATATATATATATTTACTTTTTGAAAATATATATATATTTACTTTTTGAAATATATATATATTTATATATTTTTGAAAAAATATATATTTACTTTTTGAAAATAGTAGAACATACTTTAGGATATGCCAGCTTGGACTCTGATACTCAAATAGAATATTTTCATGTGGCTCTCAGTGCCTATTCAAATCTTGCTGGAGAGAGCCACATCAATAAATCCATCCCTGACAAAGGCTGGTCCAGAGCCCTCAATATCCAACCTCATCTTGGCCCAAGTTTTGCCTTTTTTAATAACCTTGTTTAAACTTGGAGCCAACAGTCTATTTGTGGTCTGTGTGGCCCACTGACCGAAGTCTTCTGTTTATATGATGTTGAGGGAGGAAACAGACAATAAAAGAATAGAAAAGAATAGCATGCTGGATGATGACTGATGCTACTGAGAAAAATAAAGAAGGGTAAGCAGAAAAGGAGGGGAGGACAAGTTATTATTTTATGGAAGAACACCAGAAATGGCTTCTCTAATTAGGTGATGTTTGGAGAGAGACCTTCCAGAGGTGATGAAGTGAAATGATGCTGGCATGTGGCAGTAGATTAAATGGGCTTTATGGTAACATTGGGTGAAACATTTCTTTTTTTCAAAACCACCATTAGGCTCTATTTGAGAATCCCTAGCTGTACATGTACATGGTTATTTTTAATAGTTCAAATCACTTATCTGGAAAGATTATATATATATGATCTTTTTCTCTTTAAAAATATACTAAGCCATTAATAAACTGCTAGTTGGTACCATTCTGATTTACTTTCAATGAAGTTCTAAATCCAAACATCAGGTATTCATAAAAGAGAGAATTTCTCTGCTCTGTATATGATTTCCTAAGCACTCATGACTCCAAGAAAAGCTACAGTATAATTGTATGATTTATATTATAGATTTCTATGACAGATTTCTTTTCTCTGAGTCAGAATTATCTTTCATACATGCTGGACTGAGATGCATTCCTGAAGAAAATTTTATCCTCTTTATTTTACTTCCAAAGAGAACCAGAGTCCCTATCTATTATTAATAATTTCTTTTACTTTGAACATTCTCATACTTATAACACCTGTAATGATAATAATAAAACAACAACAGCTTAGATTAGTTTGCAGGTCTCATTACAATTTTATGGATGCATTTCATTGAATTAACTTCTAAACCACTGGGGAGAAAAACTTTTCTTTCTTTCTAGGTATTATGGCAGGCCTAATAATTAAATTGGCATATGATAGATTAACAGGAGAAAAACAAATTTTAATTTCACGCGAATGGGACCTCCAAAGATGTGAAGCTCTGAGATAGCCAGGCAACAGAAGCTTATACAACTTTATGAGCAAAGGAGAAGAAGGTAGGGACCCAGGACTTCACAAAAGGAAAACAATGCACAGAAATATGGGAAGAGCAAATGGTTGATAAACAAATGTTTGCCATGCCAGGCAGAGAAGTCTTTCTGGTATAAAATGTTATCTTTGGTAATAGCTTATTTTTGGGTACTGTTTCTTTATTGAAATTCTTTTACTGCAGTTAAGGGAAAGATTAAAAAAGAAAGCTCTTCTTGAGTCTTTTGAGCTTTAATTATCTTTATCTTAAAATAGTTTGCATGACAAAGTAGCACATTCTGGGGAGACTCATTTTGAATCCCATCAACAACAAACTCATAACACATGTTTGAACAATTACTACGTGCTGATTCTGTCCCAGGTGCTGAGGATAGAGTCCTTTCATGGAGCTCACATCCTGGAGTAGACAGACAATACCTAAGCCACATAAGGTACCATCAATTTTTTTTTCTATGAGTGAAAAGACTGAAGAAAATTCAAGTTAAATTTGCTTTACCTTGAAGCCTATACTTATCATAGTTATGTAAATTCTGCATCTTAAAAAGTGAAATAAGAAAACTCATCCATAAGCTGAGAGTTCAGTAAGTATCATTGTCCCTATTTGGAGCTGACAGCATTACGCTAAGTTTTGGATGAAAGAGTTCTGTTGTGGCCACTTAACGTGGTCTTGTGGTTCTCTGGCTTTAGCTTGGAGAGATATCACTTGTGAATACTTGTTTGAGATAGAGACTTCTCAGCTTCATCTTAGTGGGTCTGCGGTTATCTGCATTTTAGACAAGGATCTCGGATGATTTTGTTGTGAGCCCAACATAGTGAAAGGTATTTGATAGTACCAAGGTCTGTAAATGCTAAGGCAGACAATGAGTAATTAAGCTAATGGGTTCATCAGACAAGACAGGAATGAACAGGGCCGTGGGAGTGCAGCTTCAAAGAGAGCTCCTGATGAGTTAGAAACATTAAAAAGGTAATGATGCGACCTTGACCTTGGCATTTAAAAAAAATCTCACACAGAGCTAGTTGATTTATGTGTGTTAGTCTGTATCTAATGTCTAGTCGCTAGGCTCAGACACTGCGCATGCCATTAGATTTCGTCACACAGGGGAGCCTCAGTCCCCTGCTCCTCCAAGGCTCCTATCAGCAGCCTTGAACAAGTCTACTCCTAAAACTGGAAAAGAGGCCACACTACTTTTTTTTTCAAAGATTTTATTTATTTATTTTTAGAGAGGGAAGGGAGGAGGAAAGAGAGAGAGAGAAACATCAATGTGCGGTTGCTGGGAGACATGGCCTGCAACCCAGGCCATGGGCCTGTGCCCTGACTGGGAATTGAACCTGCGATGGTTTGGTTCGCAGCCCGCGCTCAATCCACTGAGCTACACCAGCCAGAGCGAGGCCACACTACTTTTAATATCAATGACCACAAATTAATTTTAAATGTGGTATATTACATCCTGCTTTTGTTATGTAACTCAAAGAATGGAGTTTTAAAGCTTTGAAGGCTTTAAGGAAGATAGCACACACTAAAATTAAAAAAAAAAACATTCAGGATTTTCAAGAAAAAAAGCATTATCAGGTTCTTTTTGAATTTATTTTCAATATAGTCCATAAACTTAAATATTACATTAAACATTAAATGCAAATACATTTTTTCTTTATAAATTATTCTTTGTTGACTTCATCCTAAATGAAAAGTCAGAAGAAAAAAGTACTGAAAACCTTTTTTGAAGACTTGGCTGTTCTGTAAGTCTCTTTCATGGGTAAATAGTAACTTATTCATAACTTCAAAGTTTTATGAAAAAGTTTTATATCTGGTCAGAGCAAATTCTTTGTGTAAAATTTGAAATGATATTTCATTATCTTGTTTTCAGGAAGCAAGTGGATTTTTTTTAATTCAACTAGTTTATTTTACCCATCTTTTATCTTTGGATAGTTTGAGGGAGAAGATAGGTGCATTGTTATGTTCTGTCTCTTGAGAAGGCAGAGCTTCAAGAAACTATTCATTTCAAAGATCCTTTGTCATGTGTCTATTACTCTGAGAATTTCTTTTCGAAACACCAGGGAAGAGTGTTGAAGGGAAATTAGTGATGATCCAAAGGCTCACGGAGCGCACTTTTTTCATCATCAATGTCTAAGGAGTCTGATCTATCAACAAGTTAATCTAAATAAGGAAATCTTGCTTGTGAATTACTTTGATTTTAACTGAGATTCACTCTTGTCAAATAATGTTGCTATTTCTGTGGTCTCATAACTGACTGATGTAAATTATGAGCATTTCAAATGTTGGCAGACCAGCAGGTGTTTGGGGGGAATGCCCAAACCTCATCACCCAGTCGATATGTTATGATACTCCTTTCACTATGTCAGGGTTCGGAAGTGATTCTGATTATGTCAGTGTCCAGTACCTGCTATTTCTTAAGGCCTTAAGGAAACCTTAAGCAGTATGTTTTCAGTAATTTCAAGGGAAGGAATGTGTTAAACATTGCATTTCATCTGTGATCCTCTTGTTCTTTAAAAATATTAAAATATTTTTATGCTCTCTGATGATATTTTTAATATCTTTCTCTTCTATTCTGACTCTTAATTATGAAGTTCTTGGGGATTTTAATTATGAAGTTCTTGAAGCACTTTGCTCATAGATGTATAATAGATAGTTACTGAGTAAATGAAAGAATAAATGAACTAATAGGAAACTTAGTTTATAATTGGATGCATTACATTTCTCCATGCAGGAAGGAAGAGAGGAGGGCAAATGCACAGTAGAGGCAAACTTTTGGGACACGCAATCAGAAGACAGGGTGAAAGTGTGGCTCATCACCTGTCCCCAGTTTAATTACATGTGGAGTGGTGTGGTAGAAAAATCCGCTTCCTGTGCCATCCTGAAACCAGACTTGCGATTGAAGATCTTCCTCTTAATAACTGTTTGACCTTGAAAAAGGCACTTTACTTCCAATTCCTCACTTAAAAACAGGCTTTTTTATGAAGCTACTTCGGCAGGCTCAGATGATCATGAAAGGCACACACCGCTCTGTGTGAACCTTTACCCTTTCTTTCCAAATAGCTATCTGTCCTATGTCCAGTGCTCTGGAAAGGAGGGTCGTGATTTTATTTTAAAACTTTGCTGAAGTATTTCCGAAGTATCTGTCTGGAAGCCCTGCGATTCACTCAGGCTTAACTTACAAAGTGGCAGATCTCTCCCTTCAGGGCAAACACATCAGCTACGGTGTTTACAAACCAGAGAAGGCATATTCCTCTTTTCTCTTTTAAAGTTTATTCATGCCTCCGTGTGCTCAAGGAGGCATGACTAAGCTGCATGGCATGAGGGAGTCTCAGGAAGTACAGCCTTTTAATAGCTATAGAGCCTAGTTCTAGCAATACAGATTGATGAGCGTGGCACAGCTCGTAAGATTTAGTTTTTGCATATAAAGGTGATTTTTACATATTAAAATGGAACCGTCCCTCTATCAGGCAGCCTCCAGGCACATTTTCACATTATTCAGCTACATAAAGTACTGAACTGAGGAGGAGATGTGGGTTTTGCTTATATCCCTGACTTGTTTTTTTGACCTTTACTTAGCTTATGACTGAATGAATATGAGGAGAAAAAAGCATAATAAAAATTCCATGTGCTTAATAATTATCAAGGGTGTACTAGTTCCACCTCCATCAAAATAAAAACAGAAAAAAAAATAACCCACAGTCTAATTTTACTTCTTTAGCAGCTTTCATTTTGATTTAAATTTCAAAAGCCAAAAGGGTAATATTTTCAAAATAAAAAATTGATCATGCTTAAAAGTCTCTGGTAGTTATGACTCTTCGTTGCCTGAAATAACTCTTAACTACAAAGCAGTCTTCAAAGCCCTTCCCAAATCTTGCCTCCACCTTCCTCAGAGCTGAGCAAACGTGGACAGAGCAGGGCCCCTGCCTTTCCTACTTCATTTCTCCCCCCTCTGCTCCTCTCTCCCCTACTCTCTGCACTTGTTACACGGGCTACTGTCAGTTTGGAAAACACACCCAGGACTTTCTTCCTACTCCCTTTGATGATGCTGTTCCTTCAAGTTGAAAATGTCCTTCCCTTTTTTACTTCTTTTTCACCTTTTTCTATAGAATGGCCCCCCAAATTCTTCCCTGTTGCTCTCTCTCTTTAATATTTCTCTCCTTAGGTAGAAATACAAACTCCTCCTCACTCATATATAGGCTGTCATAATAATATGTGTAAATGACTACATTGCTATATTTAGCTCATGTTAGAGTAATTTTTACCTGTGTATTTTCCCTGCTAGAATTTAAGATCTCTGAGATCAAGGACTATTCCTTATTTCTAATTTTCCTGTGCCTTCCACAATTCTTGTTTGTACTGTGCACACACACACACACACACAAAGATAGAGATTTTATGGAAAGTAACCTCACAGGATGGTCTGATCCTATATTCCTAACGGGGAAGGTGGTGGTGGGGGTCTGCCCCAGGCTGACAAGCTGTTTAGTGAAATGCTTGCCTTTGCCTTAAGCAAGTCCTGTCCTTTGTTTCTCTGCATCTAGGCTAACATGCCTTTGCCTTGCCTCCTTTAAGGCCCTCCTTCCAAAATCTGGGCTTCACTGCCTTACAGTCCAAGCTCCTCCTTGCTTCCTCCCACCTTCATGTAATCTTTATGTTTCCTCCTTAAACTCAAATTCATAAAAAAAGCTGCAAAATTTATTCTCTGGTGCATTTGAGATGTTGTTCCCTGGCAATTATTGTCAGTTTTGATTCAAATAAACTTATAAAAATTCTCTACAGGTTTGGACATTTCTTACAGTGATAGTACTAAGTGATCACTCAGTATTTGATGGATGGGATTGAATTTTTGTGTTTGTTTTTAACAGAATTGAGACAGTGGAACTAATTTGAAAGAGTCATTATTTCAGCCAAAATCTCAATTTAATTGGTGCTTTTACTATGAAGTAAACATAATATTAATGCTAATATCTACCTTTAATTAATGTTTACTAGGTACTTGGTATTATGTTAATGATTCAGCATCATTTAACTAAATCCATTTAAGTATCTGAAAGTGGGTATTGTCTTAATTTGCAGATGAGGAAAGAAAGCTTAAAGAAGACAAATTACTTGGTCAAGGTTTCAGTACCAGCCCTGGCTGGTGTGGCTCCGTGGGTTGAGTGCGGCCTGTGACAGAAAGGTCACCAGTTCGATTCCCACTCAGGGCACATGTGTGAGTTGCCATTCTGGTCCCCAGTTGGGGGCATGAGAGAAGCAACCAATAGATAATTCTCTTGCTCATCCACGTTTCTCTCCCTTTCTCCCTCCCTTCCACTCCCTCTGAAAGTAAATAAATAAACTCTTGAAAAGATTTCAAAACTAATTCATGGCAAAGCCGAAATTGGAATTCAAGTTTATTTGGCTCTAATCTACATGACTGTGAATCCTCCTACATCTTCTCTGTTCTTTCCCCCAAACATTCAATCTGTTACCACTTATATTTAGCTGTTTATTAATAACAAAGAGGGAGCAAAGAAAGTCAGACATTGAGTTTAATAATCTGGGAATCATAAATATGCTTTCCTAGCCAGGAAGCTACAGTGTCACTCCCTAGGGGATTAGAGTACTGCTCTGCCGAGGGGGTTAATACTCCTCCTTCCGCTCTCTGGTACAGGTACCAGACTGTTGAGTGGCGCGGGGAGAGGTACTGGACTATGTTCGCCCGTCTGCATAACTAACTTTTGTAAACACATCCAAAGCTAGTGAAAGCTTGGGAAGTTGATTGGTTCTTCTGAAAAAGCACCTGGCTTGTTCCAAACCCAAACTAATATAATCTGGGGATTATATGTAGCCCAACAGGGGGACACAGAGGCATTCTCTCTCTCTCTCTCCCCCGCCCAGTGAGGCCCTCACTTTGTGTGTCCATGCATCCAGGAGAAGCAGCTACTGGGCTCTTGCTATGGCCCACGTGATCCAGTCCCAGACCTCATGTCATATTAGGTTGCTCTTACATAGAATTCTCCAGTTACCAGGAGAACGTAATATAAGATTTGTGAAGGACTTGAAGGCCTGCTCGTTTCTCAAACCCTCAGACTTTGCTCCTATCTTAGGGCATTTGTGTTCACTGTGCCCTCTGCTTGCAAACTTCCTCCAGATGACTTTATGGCTAGATCTTACTCATCGTTTAGGTGTTAGAGAAACTTCTCAGGTTTAATATAAGGGTATGCATAGTCTCTGTTACTTCCTGCCATGTTACTGTGTTTTCATCTTTCTGATACTTATCATTTTTTTAAACCACATTGTACTTCTCTCCATAATAAAATAGGCTGCTAGAGACTTTTCACTGTTGTACTTTTCCTTGTAATTATAAGCCCAAAGCTAATCAACGTACGTATTTTAAATGATTTCATGCCACTAATAGGATTATAGGGAAATGCTTGATTGATTTTCATTTGCTATTTTCATGCTGATTATCACTCCTCTAACCTGGACTTCTCAGACATTTTCCTCAAGCATATCATATGCTGTATTGAAAAGAATCAAGTCAGACGGGCCTGATCTAAAATTCTGGTTCCACCGCTTACAAGGCTTGTGACATTAGGCTCCTTGACTCGATCTTTTCAAAGCAAACTTCCTAAAGCATACTAATACTAGATGCCAAATGACTGGAGCGCTGTCTGACCCTCAACATTTCAAACCCATTTTTATGTTTAAATATTATAAGAGATTCAGAGAAGAAATACCAGACTGGTCCTAGAAAGATATGCAAGCAGAGCTCAGTGGTAAAGTAGAGAGAGGTACAAAATGGTTTGAGAGAATTTCAATATAGATCGAAATGTGAAATTTTAAGAAGTGAGAATGGCTAACAAGGAGATATGTGGAAAGTAAAAGACTCTATCTACAACAATCTATCTACAACTTGGAATGTGCTTTATCTAGAAAATAGATAATAATAAAACTAAAATTAAATTTTGAATTCTACTATACTCATATTAATTATATTTCTGCATTCACTATGTTGTATTATCATTACCTTGTTAGTAAATACTTTTATTTAAATATGATTTATTTAAGTATGATTTGAGTATTATTAATGGATTATAAATTATTAAGACATAATATATGATATGCATTATATGAATATATATCCTCATTCAAATGTATATATGTATATATGCATGTGTGTGTGTGTGTGTGTATACACATACACACATCACCTATGTGTAATGGATGAATTATAATTACTGGGGGAACATAAATTTTTGAATATGTAAATCTAAGACTGGATTTGTTAAATAAAAAGCCTTTAGATTCAATTGCAGTCAGCTCTTTGTTATTTTGGGTATCAATTCATACAGTATCCATAGCTACTGTTTCACTTTTTGATTCAGATCAGACACTGTTAAACACATTTTATGAGCTGTTTGTATTTTAAGGGAGATTATTAATTAATAGGATCTGCCATTTTCTATCTTACTTTCTCTTTTTCCCCTAAAGAAATAAAAAAAGAGATAATAGTTTTAGTTCCATTATTTTAAAGAAAATATTTGGATTAGATTTTTGGCAATCAAATTTGGGAATAAAAGTAGAACTAGATTATGGAGACTCCCTAGGTGACAGGTACTATGCTAGTCGGTACTTTCACACATTATTTCAGTTCTGCTTTTGTAGCTCTGATGGCATGAAAACACCCATGCTTTAAAAAAAAAAATATGTGTCAGGGTTCAAAGGTGGGGATCATGTAAGACTTCCAGACTTTCCTTTTCCTTTACAATCTCTGTAATTTAGGAAATGTACCATTCATACATTTTCCTAGAAACCATTATTACAGAGTACTACTAGTATGGAACTAGTGATTCCAAAGACATCAGAGTCATAATAATATCTGGGTTAAAATACACTGAGGAAACAGACATTGAGAAGGACTGTGGAGGAATGTCATCAGAAGAGCTGAAAGTGACTGCTGGTTCTGCCTCTGACTTTAGTGATGTCACGACATCAGAGATTAAATATCTTGATTTAGAAAAAAGGTTTATTTAGGTAGGATCACAGTTAAATTTCTGCAAAAACAACCCTCAAATTAGTGATTGCAGTACAAAGCAATTTATTTCTCATTTAAAAAATTTTGTATCAGAAGCAATTCAGATACCCTGGTTTCTTATATTTTTTGACCCATTATCTTATAGGTAATTTTTTATGTGTTCTTAGTTGCAGTTATGTTGATACCTCATCTGTGTTCTAGACTGTAGAAGGGGAAGAATGAAGACCAGTGCAAACCATTTCCCTTTAAGTTTCTGAGATGTCAGTTATTTCATTATTTCTCTTTTATTACATTGGTGAGGACTTAGTCATTTGACCATACTGAATTTCAAGAAACTTCAGAATTGTTAGAATAACTGGGTGGGCAGATGCCCCATTAAATTTCATTACTATGGTAGAAGGGGTTAATATATTTGGTGTGACAACATGCAGTCTGGACTAAAGGGTTGACATTTCCCACTGATTTATAAATGCAAAGAGTTTCTAGAAAGCACCCAAAACTAATGCATATATACATACACACACATATATATGCTATATATATAGATATATAGATATATATAGATATAGATATTCATTTTTAAGGGGCAAAGCCTGCCTCAAAAGGCTTCTGGGGCATATAGCCAATCTTTATATGACTTTATCATTCAAAAGTCTATTTTAGTAAAAATTATCTCACTGGAAGGATTTGTCCTCCTCCTGTCTTCATTAAGGTCACATTTATCACCATGTGACTCAGAGCACACCGTGGTACATAGTGTGCCCCAAGTTTTATAGCATCTGGAGATCTGTGGCTACTTTCCCCAACCTCATCTTACATGAGTCTATAATAGTTCACATCTTCCAATTGCTTACACAGGCAAGTTACGATTGACTAGTTGCTTTCATTTCCAATTGTTTCTGTAGAGCCTGCAACAGAGACATAAAAGCTGTGGGTTCTCTCCTTAAAGACAGAATTGTGCTGCTGAAAATGGCTGTTAATTATAGTGGACAACAAATAATCTCAAATCTTTAATTTGGCTTTATTCCAGTTTCTGCAATTGCCTCCTTATAATTCTATCTAAGTAGCATTGCATAATACTAGTTCAAGGTGATAGACATGCTAGTTGAAAATATGCAGTTTACAGTTTCCATAGTCATTTCATAAGCATTCAAATCTAAATTTTAGTGTTTGGAAGTTTTCTTCTAAAAGATATATTAAAATAAATGTGACATATGAAATCAAACCTATACGAAAGTGATCCAATCGAAATGACCCTTTTGCTGTCCCAGATTCTCAACTGAAGAATGCAAAAATAAATAATTTCAATAGTTTGATGATTGTCAATACAGGTATGTCCCATGCATAGATACACATGCCTATCATCTTTAATGAACATGCAGGAACATACCATTGACATTCCATAGCTTGCTTCATTTTTTCACTTAAATCACACACATTCTAGTGCTAAGATCTAACAAACTTTCACCCTATGGGCTACCCCATTTTATTACACAGGTGTACTATCATTTACATAATTAGTGCCTACTTTTATGGAAAAAACTTCTAGATTTTTTCCATATATTTGCTATTATTCATAGACCTGGCATGTCCAACATTGTGCACATATTGTCCTCTACATATGCAAGTATACTTGTAGAAGAGATTTTTAGGAATGATGTTTACAAAATTTCTTTTTTCTTTTGATATTTTGTTGTTCACTTAAAATTTTGAGAGGCTTTATAAAAAACATAAAGTAACAAGATATAGATACAATGTATATGGAAATTTATCTATCAAGTTATACCTATCTCTACATAATTTTTATTCCTTTATCTTTATCACACTCCTCTACACCCTGGTCTAGAGTGCTTCCATCATCATGTTTCTTGGTAAACCACTGCTGATAGCTGATGCTGCAGGGAATGGTTTCCTTTTAAAGATTTGCTTAAAGCAGTTACCTATTCCTGAAATGCCCTGCTGTTTACCTGGTTATCTGCCTGCTTCAGGACCTAGCCTCACTCTTCAGTTCTGGCTTTGATAGGGAAGTTTTGCGGCTTTTATTCTTCATGGTCTCACACTCTCTTAAAGTGGGAGGGAGTGGGAATAAGTCTTTTGTAGTTCTTCAATATGATCACATCTGTTTTCATTTAAAAAATGTGCTATTTCTTAGTTTTCAGCAATTATTCAGATTTTTTACCTTTTTCATATATTTGAGAGTCACTTCTTGGGAACCTGAAAGTGAATCAGATTCTATAGTGATTTAGAAGATAGAAATCCAATTTTTAATTTGTTTAGTCATTTTCTTTATATTTTTAGGGTGAATTGTCTAATGTGAACATATATAAAATCATTAGATTTTACACTTTAAATGTTTTATTTTATTTGTCAATTATGCCTTGGTAAAGCTGAAAAAAATAAAGTGAGTTTTTCTAATTCAAAAAATAGCCCTAGTTACCAAAGTAAAAAACAAAATAGCTTTGAATCATATTCATGTGGATAGACAATTCAATGTATTTTCCTCTGGCTTTCCTTCCTCATAATTCTCATATTTTTAAAATTATAAATCTGCATTATCCTTGTATACATTTTAAAACTGTATCAAGTACTAGAGATTTGAAATATTTCTTACTTATTTTTTTCAGGAAATTTGTATATGTGTTAAATTTTGGAGTATTGAATAATTTTACTTGTACTTAGAATTTGTCTTAGCATATGGATATTGTTTTTGTATTTGCTACCATAATCTTCATCCTCTTTTACTTCTTCATCATCATCATTGTATTTAGAAAATTGATTTGTATCTGTTCTATTCCCCACCCTCTGGAAACTATCATTATTATCACCTTTTCTAAGAATAATCTTATTTTTTTTCTTTACTGTTTTCTTTTTGTTCTCCTTTCATTTCGGTAGAGACTATCATGTTTCCTGATCATAGGGCCTGATTTTCTTTTTAATCCTATTCTACCTCTTTTGTGTAAAATACATATTATGTTAAAATACATGTACATTAAATTCTGCTATTGCATTTTAGTTACTTTAAATAATTTCCTATTTCTCTATAGTCTTCCTTTGCAACTTTACCTCAATACTGTTCTGTCTTCATTTTCACCTCTGACCTTTTGTAGAAGCTATTTTTTCTAGGTTCTTCTCCTGATCCCCTCAACCCTAGGATGGTTAACTGCTGTCTTATAAAATTTCACTTTTTAAATGAAATAGTATTTTTAGAAATATGCTTTTAGACTCCATGGTAATCAACTTTTATCTCTTTTGCTGTGATATTTTTCCTTCATGAATACCATTTTTTCTTTGTTCATCTGCAGTTTGGGAAAGATATTTATAGGTCCAGTATTTACATGTCAGGTCTTCGATGCATCTGTCATTGTCCACTCGCATCTGCTACCTCCTTCCACTTGAATTAAGGATGAGAGCCCAGGTGAGTATGCAGAGCCTCTTTCATGATCTGCAACCACCCAGGATGCTTTTAGTGTTTGTCTGGTGGACCTGGGATAAACAATCTTTCGTGTTCTTGGCCCCATCCAGAGAATATTGTAGCCCTGCTTTATCTGCACTTTCATTTTCCATGGTTTCAATACATGTGAACAACCATGGTTTGAAAATAGTAAATGGAAAATTCCAGAAATAAACAATTCGTCAGTTTTAAATTGCAGGCCATTCTGAGTAGTGTTAAGAAATCTTGCACCACCCCACTGTCCCCACTGGAACATGACATCCTTTTGTCCAGAGTACATATTTTGTGTACACCACCTGCCCATTGGTCACTTACTCAGCAGCCATCATACTTACCAGACTGACTGCTGTGTATCAGTGTTCAGTTCAAGTAATCACTATTTTACTTGATAATACCCTTGAAGCCATTCATATCACTTTTATTACAGAATATTGTTGTTGTTGTTCATCTCTTACTGTGCCTAAGTTATAAATGTTATCATAGGTATACTGAAGGAAAAAAAAACAAATATATAAATTTTGGTACTATCCACAGTTCCAAATATTTTCTGAGGGTCTTGGGTAGTATCCCTGGTCAATGAAGGGGGATTTACTGTGTAGTGAAAGAATGAATACAGTCTCCTGTGTGCAAAGCTCCCTTACTCTGCCTTTCATAAAACATTTTCTTTACACTATATTCTCAAATACAACACAGCCCTGTCTTACCATTCTATATAAAATTTTATATTTAATGGCAATTATACTTTCTATATGGAAGGAGAAAGATAATTGCAGTTGCAAACAAGGAAGAGTGGGCAGAACTCTCTTTGGCAGGCATAGAATTTTGTCTCTCTATTGGGGGAATGATTGACTTTTATCTGGTCAGTATAGCTCCAAGCCCTGGACTTAGGTGCATTGATTAGATAGTGAATCCTAGATTACATTATTTGATGTCTTTCCTTTTCATCTGTAGACTGGAGCATGTGTTTTATAATCCAAAATGTCTTTTTTTAATTCATACCTATTAATAATATAAGCATGGCATTTCTTCAGGATAGCAGCACATGGCTTACTTTCACCATGGTTCCACAGTCACTTGTCTTCTTCCCTTAATATCAAAGCTAACATGACCCACTTGGCCCAGTTCACTGGGGGCTTTCTTTGCTTTAGCATGAGTCCCAGGAGCTCCCTCAGTCTGCCAGACTACAACAGCTTGGTCACCTCAAAATATACAGCTTGTGAATCTTCTAAAATTTTAAGTTTATTTTATTTCACAGTTCTAAAATGTTTTAGGGTTCCCTATCTTCTCCCAATAAATCTGTTTCTTGCACTTATCTACTCCATGATAATTGGGAACTTTTCTGCATTTATTCATGCTGTTTCCTCTAACTACTGTCTTTTTCTGGCTAATAGCAGAGTTTAGCATTTTTGCCTTTTTAAAATATGTCAAATTTTTAATATTTCCAAAATCTTTTCATTTGTTCATAACATTGTCTTGTACCTTTAAAAAATTCTGCTTGTCTGTGGCATTATATACTTCTATTCTGAATTTCCTATTTTGTCTTTTTTCTTAATCAGTGTTGCTAGAGGCATTTTTTTTTACTAGTCTCTTTTGAGTATGCATTTTTTCATTATTTTCAGATATTGAAATTTATATTTCTCTTCTTACAATTCATATTTGTCTGCTATAGTTTTTTAACCCCTTTGCTTTCCTTCTTTTTGTGTTCATTTGTCTTCAGTGTTTCTTCTAAAAACAACATGTGGCTAGATTCTGTTTTTTCTTAAATCCAATTTGAGGGCATTTATTTTCCAATCACCAAAGTTATATTACACATAATTGTAATTACTGGTTTGTTAGGTCTTATATATTTTATTTTAATTTTTTATGTACTATATCTTTTTACTCCTCTCTTGAAAAATTTCCATTAGAAATATCAATTACATGGATCATATTTTCTGTTTCAATTTTTCTTATTATTGATTTTCTGCTATTCTATCATATAATATCAGCCATCTCTGGAATAAACTCCCTCACTCACAATTCAGCATAACTTTGCTCAGTTTTTAAAATTTTAGGCATTGTACTCAGGGAGAGTTAACATGTCACAGCTGCTAGGAATACAGATTTGGGCCATGAGTAATGGGCAGACACTTGCCAGCTGGTCTGCACCTGTTGGTGTGTTATGACCACCCTTCCCAACCCACCCATGCACCTACTGCTGTTACAGAACACAGGCCAGGGGTGTACAATATACTATTACTAAAAGGACCCCCTACTAGGTTCGCATTGTCCGCCACCAGAGAAAAGACGTCTCTTAATGCCAGAGATGTGTGAAAAAGAAAGGAAATGTTTATTTAAAGCTATACAGACTTAAAGTAGTGACCTAATGTCTTCACTAAAATATCAAAGTACTTTAGGATACCCACAGATGCACACAGTGCTTCCTTCTCCCTATGCCCTAATTGGGGTACCATATCTCAGGAAAAGAAGTAGATTCAGCCCTGGCTGGTGTAGCTCAGTGGATTGAGCACAGGCTGCAAACCAGGCATCACAGGTTCAATTTCCAGTCAGGACACATGCCTAGGTTGCAGGCCATGTCTCCCAGCAACCGCACATTGATGTTTCTCTTTCTCTCTCTCTCTCTCCCTCTCTTCCCTCTCTAAAAATAAATAAATAAAATCTTTAAAAAAAAAAAAGTAGATTCAGGCTCCCAATCAGCTGTGTCCTCGGCCAGGATCAAGCTGCATTGTTCTCCTTGGCAAAGCTGAGAGAGATCTCCACTCTGCCAAAGCCACATGATTCTCCATCCAATGGCTGCTGTGTCCTGGTTTTAAATCCTCATGCAAATCCTCCTCTGCAGCCCCATTTCTAACTCCTCCTACAATTGCCTACACTTGCCAGCCCTCTCATATCCTTCCAGCTTTACTGGGCTGCCATAGTGAGTCTAGGCAGCCATGGCCCCATGGCATGGAGCCAATCATCTCCAAGCTCTCACACAGAAGCTGTAACCAGGGGGAGTTTCCTCCCAGTTATGTCTTGGGTGGAAGTCACTTCCATCCCCCTGGCTCAAAGCAAGGCCACGGTATTTAACATATCCATGAAACCAGTTAAAGGTTATAGATATGTTAAATGACCACACCAGAGGTTAGCTGCAAAGCTATTGCTATGCAAAACAACTCAATGGCCCTGCTCCCTGTGACCCTTCCCCCAACTCATACCTGTGGGGGGAAGGGGTGAGGACATCCAAATATTTCCTGGACACCTTGAGTTTTGAACCCCATTCCAAATCCCTATTTTAGGCCCCCCTCTTGGCTGCACCCTATTACACTGTGGTTTGCCTCTCTTGCTGTTTCTCTTGTAACAGGCAGTGTGAAACACCTATTGTGTTGAGGGATGCGGGAAGGTGCTAGTGCTTCTGATTCATGTTTACAACTTTCCATGTTGCTCTTCACAAATGCTCCCCAACACCACCACCATTTTGTCTGCTCCAGCCTGGAAAATAAAAGTTGAATATTCACATCTAATGGAAAAGATGCCTTTTACCTTTAGCCAACTGCAGAAACTTTCCATATTGTATCCCTAGACCTTGGACAATGCAAGGTAATGAGAAGGAAAGGAAAAAAAAGTGCTTGAAGTTCTCAACTTCAACTTATCTTTGATCCTTTTCCTGCTGGTTGGATATCCATTTAAGTTCCTTCTTGATCTGTCTAAATTTTCTAAGCTCAGATTTGTCAGTTTTATGGCCATTTCTGAGTATGCATCAGCATTAACTAAACTTGCTATATCATTTTTAATTCAGTGGTTTTTTACAAAGGTAGAAGATTGCAGCTAATACTCAGTGCATTATTTTTCTTTGATAATGCCAGTAAATCTGAGATAGTGTCTCATCAGAACATTTTTTCTGACTCTGCTTGCCCTACAAGATGTGATAGAGTTTCTTATTTGCTCCATATACCTTATGATTATTTCAGTCTTAGTATTTAAAACACTATATGTTTTTCTATCTTCTCTAGTGGAAAGTATGCTCTTAGATGGAACAAAGAGTATCTTTCAATTACATATATATATATATATATATATATATATATGATGATGATATATGTATCATCTAGCAAAATTGCCAGCACAGAGTTACTAAAGGATTTCTCCAACAAATGTCTCCAGGAAGATAAATTGTAAATTATCCTAGGACAAATAGATAATCATTTAATGAAAAGTCCTACAATGGATAACTTTTTTTCAACTGTGTAATTTTGAGAAATGGAAAATATGCTCTTAATTTTCAAATTGCATAACTTACATCTGTTGAGGAAAATACCATAGCATATACTCATTTTTTATTCTAAAACCTTATCTGAGAATCACGTTGCTAAAATTGGGAAGTGTGGTTAATGTCTGTTTCCTGTGTATAAACAAAGACTAGAAGAAGCAGGATAAAAATAAACAGATTTAACAGATACTGTTCCTCATGGGAAAATTAAAAGTTAACTTTGTTAAAATAAATTCTTGTTAAAACTGGAAATTTATTATTATGTATGAAGATGAGGAATAGAAAGCTATAAAAAAGGATAAAAGGCATGCAATGTCCAGGCATGCATTTACTCATCTCAATCTAATTTGCCAAAACAAGAGATGAAATAATGTGGAGTTTGACTTATATGTTCTGAAATTACAGAAAATTGATACTTCCAAGTGTATGTGATTCTTCTTTATGAAACACACACCCCACATTTGTCCAGCTTCTGAAGATCCAAGATAAATAAAACTCTTCAAGAGCTTTACCTAATAGCTACAGCATCAGCTCGTATATGGTTTAATGAAGTATATACACTAAATAGTGTTGTGAACAAATTCTGATTCGACAGGAGTAATGATAACACAAGTAGTTTACAGTTGCTTCCACCCTTGTTAGAATGTCTCAGCCAATATTTAGTACATATTGTCTGGCAGTCACAATCATGACATCTAACGTGGATGAGGAGTCAGTTTTTCAGAGACTTATTGATCACTTTCAATCTATAAATAAACTGCAACAACTCTATTCTGCCATAAGGTAAATTAGGTAGATGTAGGTTTAGTTGTTGAGCTAAACAACTAGGTTTGGTTGGTTTGAATGAAATAACGCTGAAATCTTCAGGTGAAAGCCCAGTGATCTCTGCACTTCAGTAGCAATGTGCATTAAAGGAGACGATGGTGCAGTTCTGCCTTCCCATTGCAGTGCCTTGGCGCCTTACCCAAACCCCTTGCAAATGCTCACTGAAGATGTGAAGTTGCAGATTGGTGTACGTGTTATATTCTTCTATTGCCATCACATATTTTTCTTTTCTTTATTTTGCCCACTCTGTTTACCTTTTCAAGTGATGACATTTTTCATGTTCTACATTTTATATTTGGTTCGTCTATTTCTTTTGTGTTCATTTTGCATGTAGAATGGGATAAATATATAGAATAATGCCATTAATAATGAATTTTATATTGTTTTTGGGTAAATACTGCATTAAAAGTTTATCTGATCTTTAATAATCACATGAAAATATTGTTAAAGTTTGCTGTATAACAATGAGAGAGTTATGCATTTGTGAAATTTATTTAACTATGAACCCATTATATACCATTAATACATAATTTTTTAATTTTCTGCCATAGTTAGATGAGATTTGTTGAAAACAGCTATTGAATTTAACTAAAAGTGAATGTGTAAGAAGTCTCTATGATGTGAGTTAAGCACATCTAGCTAAGTTTTCAGTCTTGATAGTGCTGTGGGTACAGCAAATAAAGCAAACAACTATTTCAGAAGAACACACTTTCATGCTATTTAAAAGTTAAGCTAAAGAAATGAAATAGTGTGTTATAGTTCCACCACCTGAAATAGTACTTAGTTCAAGGCAGGTAAAAAAATTGTATGTTAAGAACCTACAAAAATACCTTCTCGCAACATTCCATAAACCTATGGCTCTATTCATCTTCTTTTGTGCTTCATCTAGGCCTAAAAAAAGGAGATGTCACTTTCTGATTATAGTGCCATATTTGAAGTACTCCATTTATATTTTTAATAACTTTCATAACTGTTTCCTTGTGTAGTTTAATAGGATCCTTGGGCTTTCTAGGCTAGGAAAAAGAAATAACTGTAGACAATATAATCCATTGCAGTTGACTGAAAGTCTGTATTAGGAATGAACCAGGCAGCACCCAAAACAATACGTCTTTAGTAAAAGACCTACACGTGTAAAATGTCCCTTCCCTTATTATTTCAACTGTGCTTAAGGTGACATTTGATCTTAGTAATTCACTTATAAAGATATACCCCAAACCAACCCCAAAATAAGTGATTAACTTCATTTTTCTCTCTGGGATAGCATATTGCCCATCTTGTATGGAGACAGTTGCAATGGCACGCTGTAAGAGTGTCTGCTGTAAGTAGCCAGAAAATGTGGGATCTTGTCTCACTCAGCCCTCTCCATTGTCATAATTTAACTGAAGTTCCATCATAATGATGTATATAGAAATATGCTGTGCACTCACCTTGCCCGTAAGTTGTTTCCCGAGACAACAGTGGGATGTTTTTACTGTAACACATTCACTGCAATTTTTACATGAACTGGCATGGTAACCAAGAAGAAATTTATTTAAGAGAAAAAATATGAAAGCAAACTTTGTAATTAAAGAAAATACCCCCAATCCATATCATTATCTCGGTGAGATAACACAGACTATTATCTAATAAGAGATCTCTACTCCAGAGGTTGTTTCTTTTTTTAATTTTTTAATTTAAAGTTAAATGTATGTTGTTCAGTTACAGTGGTCCTGCCTTTTTCTCCATTGCTCACCCCTACCCTGTCCCCCCACTCCCACAGTCAAGCCCCCCACCCCTACATTGTCCTCTGGGTCCTCTTAAAGGAGAGTCTGCTGAATACTGGTGGTCTCAGATGATCTATTAAATGGCTGATAAACATTTTAAAGATTTCAAAAGAAGTACATTTTCTTGGATACATATGATATATACACTTAATCATACTTTTTAATACGTGTATTCTCATTATATCATTAATAATCTTAACACCTTTAATGGTTGGCATTTTTTACAAAAATTAGCTAACATTCAGCTGACATTCCCAAAGATCATAAGTTTATATGATTTGCAGTTTGGAATTTTCACTTGTTTTATTTCCATGTTGTGAAGATATTATTTGTTATATTTTATTGCTGTAGCACACATACCTAATGGTGATTCCCAATAATCTCTACTTCTTGGGATCCAGGCTTTTATGCATTCAGCTCCTCTTGAGTTGGACTGGACCTATGACTTGGGTATAACCAATAGAATATAACAAGGATGATTGATATACTGTCACTATGATGAAGTGACCTTGTCTAAGACTCTATATTGGATAAACTGGGAATAGAAACTCTCCTTGCAAGTCTGATGAAGGAAGGAACCACACTGGAGAATCCCATGTGGTAATGCTCCAGGGGATGTGTCTAGGGACTGTGGGTGACCTCTGTGGGTGACCCTCTGGGAAGTGAAGGCAGCCTTCACCCTGCAGAAAGCTAGAGCCAAGAGTCATACAATAACATGAAAATAAATGGTGTCAATAACTTGAGTGAGCCAGGAGATGGATCCTTCACCAGCCATACCTCTACAAGAATGCAGCCAAGTTAACACCTTGAGTGAAGCTTTATGGGAACCTGAATAAAGGACTTGGTCAGGCCTTGACCAAAATCCTGATTTATGGAAATGGTGAAACAGTAAATATGACTTTTATAAAGCCCTAAGGTGGTTGTCACTTGTCACACAGCAATAGAAAACTGATAAAGTCACCAATCCCCAGTGACATACCTGATGGCTTTAAAATGGACCACCGACAGGGTGAAAATAGCAATGTAATGCTAGAACTCAGAATCAGTTGCAATCGTAGTGAACAGAGCTGCTGTAAAACATACACGCTGTGAGCTTGCTTGTGCTGAACAAGTGAATCCGAAAGTTTAGTTCAGGTGTAAGAGAACAGAAGAAGAAATCTTAGCATAGAATTTTACTGCAACTGTGTCTAGTCTGTTCTAATCGAGTTCATTGTCTTTTACGAAATATTGTCACAATTTTCAGATAGCACTTTCAAATTAGTCATGGTAATATTTCTGATAAGCCAACCAAATTACTTTATTTTTCCCAAAATACAACAAATACTTTCTAGCTAAAGAAAGAGTTTTATCAGTAAATACAGATGAAAGATCAACTATAAAAGAGTCATTTAAAGTTGCACTCCGTATAGCATGAACAGACATGAGATAAACTGCTGCCAGGAGCCTCAGAAAACCAGACAAATGATGTGCTCAGGGAGAATAGCAGAATTAGCAGTTGGCAGAATTCCTCTATTAAATAGCACTCTTTGTCATCCGTGGCATATAATATAGAAGGAAAATATCAGTGGCATATAATATAGAAGAAAAATTAATAGCCCATATGTATCTTAATAGATATATAAATTTAGGGTGGTCTAAAACAATATTAAAAGTATGAATCAGCCTGTGGCATATGTTTGGAATCTATATAAAGCTGAATGATTTATTTTTTAACTTTTTATTTTGAAAATCTTTTAAATGTACAGAAGGTTGGAAAGATCATACAGAAAGTTCCTATCCTCCATAGCTTCCATCTCACATAACTATGACAAATTTATCAAAGCTGGGAAAACAGTATTCAGAAAATGGTATTAGCCATATTATCCTGAATTGCATACTTCATTCAAATTTCTATGGTTTAGTTGTTTTCACTAATAGCCTTTTTATACACCAGCATAGAGTTCAGTTTAGCAGGTAGCATTTATCATCCCTTCACCTTAGTTTCCTTGAGTCTGTGAAAGTTTCTCACTCTACACTGTCATTCATCAGATCGCCACTTTTGCAGAGTATTTGTTAGCTATTTTGTAGAATGTCCTCAATTTGGGCTTGTTTGATGTTTCCTCATAATTAAACTTGGGTTAAAAGTTAGGGGGGAGATTACTTCAAAGTGTAAATGCCCTTCTTGTTGCATCAGTATTTGAAATCAGTTGTGACATTGCTGGCATCTTAGCCTTGCTGATGTGGTGAAGGTGACGTCTGCCAGGTTTCTCCATTGTAAACTACCTATTTTTTCCTCCCCATGTTCTATTTGATAAAGCAAATCACTCATTCTACCCCACAATCAAAGGGAGGTGAATTAAGCTCCACCTCCAGAAGAGAAAAATATCAAAGAATTTATGACATAAGTTAAAAAAACAGAGTAATTAAGAAATATTTGTGGGGAGATACTTTGAGGTTGTAAAACTATTTTTTCTTAAAGTTTGCCTAATAATTATATCATCCATCAGTGACTCTTGCCTGCAGAAATGATCACTGTGGTGTTTAATTGTGATTTTTCTATTTCTCTCATTTTTTCTATACATATTTGGAATTCATTTATAAAGAAACTTTGTCTCTGTTTATTTTTATTCAATCTTTTACTTACAGAAGACCTCTATTATCCATGATTTGTGTCTCTACAGTTTCTGTTACCCATGGCCAACCATGGTCTGAAAATATTAAATGGAAAATTCCAGAAATGAACAATTCATAAGTTTTAAACTACATGCCACCCTGAGTAGCATGGTGAAATCTCATTCTGCCAATTATGCCCAGTCTGGGCATGACTCATCCCTTTGTTCAGTGGGTTCACACTGTTTACACTACCAGTCATTCAGCATGCGGTCTGGGTTATCAGACTATTTCGGTATCAAAGTGCTTGTGTTCAAATAACCCTTATTTTACATAATGGATCCAAAGCCATTCACATAATTTTTATTACAGTATATTCTTATAATTGTTCTATTTTATTTTTATTTTCCATTATTAGTAATGGCAGTTACTAATATTATTTTCATTAGTAACAACATCGTAGCTAATATTGTTATTACTAATAATAGTTACTAATAGCTTACTGTGCCTAATTTATAAATTAAACTTTACCGTCACTATGTATTAGGAAAAAAACATAGTTTACAAGGGGACCATGAAAAAAGAGAAATCATTTATTAAAAATTTGTGTATTTATTCTTACATGTTTAAACTTCAGTCACCTTCAAAGTATTATTTTTCAGTTTAATACTCAAAATCCATTTTATAAGGGAAAAGTTTTCTCTTATGTTGGTGGTTGGTTTGTGAGTAAATATACAGAAATACATAACCATCAGAAGTTATTCAATACCATTTATAAAGCATAAATGGGAATAATTGATGTAAAAGTTAAACTTAGTCATAGAAAACAATTAGTAGTCAAAGGCATATCTCATGACCTTGGTTAAGTTTTAATAGAGTTACTGTGTAATTGTAAAATATAAACTCTGGAAACGGAGCTTAGTTCTCAGTGTGCTATAGGAAGAAATAAGCAACAAACCTGAAACAATTAATTTCTCATATGATATAAGCTTACTTTGAAGGGAAGAATGTTCTCATAAAATTTTAAAGGTATAAAATTAAAATAAACTTTTCACAATATTGAAAATTCTAGGTGTACATGTTTTTTATTTCAAGTGATTTTCTATAGTTGCCTACATGATGATACATTCATACTTTTATTTTTATTGAAATATAATTGACATATAATACTATATAAGTTTGAGGTTCACAATGTGGTGGTTTGATACATTTATGTATTGTAATATGATTAACACCATAGCTTAGCTAACACCTGTCATGTCACATACTTCTCATTTCTTTTTTGGTAGTGGGAGCAATTAATTTCCAGTGTTTTTGAAACTTTAAATTTAATAATACAGTATTGTTGACTATGTTGTGCATTAGCTGTCCAGGACTTTTTGTCTACTAGGTCCAAGTTTGTAGTCTTAAACGAGTTATCCCTAGCCTCTGGTAACCAATATTCCAATGTCTATTTTTATGTGTTCAACATTCTTAGATTCCACATATAAGTGACATCATACAGTATTTGTCTATTCCTGTCTGACTTATTTCACTTAGCATAAATCCCTCAACGTGTATCCATTTTATCACAAATGGCAAGATACTTTTCTTTCTCGTGCTTGAATAATAATTAAATTTAAAATATGAACATATATTTCAGCCATAATATATTCAAACCTAAGCCTTTAACTTCAAGTTAAATATAATTATTTAATGTTGAGAATGTCTGTTTTTCTAAAGAAGATGGATTATAATGCTAAGCAATTGATAAGAGTTTAATTCTTTACTAAAATTTGGTGACTTCTTCAATGAGGTATATTGAGATCATAGAAATATATGTGTATATTTAAATGTTATAAAAGAAGTTGAAAATATATCTTAAATAAATGGATGACAATTAAAATGGATAATGATATTATCAATCCACAAATAATAAAAATCAGGTTTTATTCTTCACTCTCCCTTGGAGAAGTTAGTCATCTCTCAAATGCATCTGAAACCCTACAACCAGTACCATCGCTCCAGCCTGCCATCAGCTCAGCCTCCCCTCACCCAGAGACATGCTTGGCTCCAATCCTGACATCCACCCTTTTCCTTCCCGACTCATTATCTGTAATGTTTTGAGGAATATTTCTTTACAGTAAATGTCCTCATACCACTCATCATGTTTTTTTTGTGTGTTTTTTTTGCCTTTGGGATTTAGGTCAATACCCTTGACCTGGCTTACAAAGTCTTGAGCATGTAATTCTCAAGCTGAGTATTGTGCAACTGCATATCCTTCCTCACTTCATCCTCATACCCCTCTCTTCCAATTATACTTCTTTCTGATGCTAAAATACCCCATCCTCCTTCCTTAGGAAACTGATACATGTTCCTCTTCTGTCTCTTATGTCTAGGTAATTTCTGCTCATCCTGCTATAAGATTCTACTTAAGTTGTACTTTCTCATAATCACCTTCTGTGATCCTCTAATCTAGAATGTGCTATTCTCCTAGGTCAATCTCTTAATTTAAAAACTTTTTACTTATAACAGTTCATACTTAAATTATTTCATCAACATTTGTCATTTACTTTAGATTACTAAATCTATGAACACATAAACCTTGAACATTTTATTTCTGTAATTTCAAAGTCTTGCATAGAGTTAACAACCAAAAGAAGGCAATAATCTACTCAATTTTCAAGATTGGATGGGTCTTGACTGAGTATCAAACAGAGAATCAGTCAAGGAAGGTGAGTTCAAAGAAAAAGAATGTTTCAAGAAAGAAGTAAAGTTTGGAGGAGGAACTGATTGCCGGTGGAGGCAGTTAAGATTATCTCATTAGTAGGGCAAAGGCAAAGTGCTGAGGAAGGTGGTGGTGGGTAAAGCTCATCAATGAAGAATGAGTTAGTGGAGAGGGCAGTGTCCAGTGCCCATGGAAGGAAATGTATGTTTCAGGTTTATACCATAAGATTTATTGCAGGGTATCACTCTTGCATCTCTTTAGAATTGCATATAGAAATTCATGCAGCTGAATGTCATCAGCTGGCTGGGTCTGAGGAAGCTGGTATTGTACACCAATGGGTTTCAACATTTTAGCATACATGAGTATTACACAGAGGGCTTGTTAAAGCCCAAATTTAGAGCCTCCACTCCCACAGTTTCTGCCTCAACTAGGTTTGGGGTCAAGTTTAGAATTGGCCATTTAAGTAGTTTTCTAGGTCATGCAGTTGTTTCTTGTTTAGAGATTACACTTTGACAAATACTGCCTTTAACTGAACACACTGTTTCAGTAGAATTGTATGCATTCTGAAATATCTCTTTATTCCCTACCTTCCCCCACAAACATTTTAAACAAGCAAACAAATAAATGTACTAATGTTTAAGACTCTACAACAGGTAGTTTCATTATGTGGTTTTAGAAGTAACACCAACAGTATAAATCATATGGTCTGCAGCTGAGAGGAATTAGAGTTAGGAGGGTATTTCTAGTCTCATTTTCTTTTTTCTCTAGCATTACTGTGGGAGTGAATTTGTATCCTTAAAACATTATTACAGCTTAACCTCACCTTGAATATCTAAAGTAGTGATAAATTCATAGATTCTTTATTTGTGCAAGGTACTGTGTTGTTTAAATTGTCCTAAATTAATGATTACTTTTCTATTTTTTAAATTAGTGTTTAATTTTAACCATATAACATTTATTATTCTATTGTGTTTTAAATAATTTATTCTTCTGTACCATATTTTCTGAGAAGAAAGAGTGGTTAGAGACCTCGGGACATAAGCAACAAAATGTAATGAATTTTCTGGATTTTCATTTTGTCTCAGATATCTAGACTGGTTACTGGAAAAGCAGGCAAACCTGGAAATGCCAGAGTCTAGATAATAAAAAAAAGCACACACACATAAGAAACACTCACTGAGCTAACAAATGATCCAATAAAGGGGCTGCCTAGCAAGATGGAAAAGTTTTAGAAAGTAATCATTCTACTCCAACCAAATACCCTGGAGAAAACTGTAGCCTATTTCAGAGCTTTCTCAGCAAAGGTCAAATGGGAAAATAGGACTTTCATCTTTGCTAAACTATAAGAAAGCACCCCCAATGCTAGGTAGCATAATGTCAAAGAAGACTGAATCAGGACTAAGAATGTTCATCCCTATCAAGTGATAAGGAGGCCCCATATTTCATGGTGTCCATGGCAACCACTTGGGACCCAAGATTTCCATCACCTTGTGGCAGTAATGAGATACATACACCTCCTTCTCCCTGCCTGGATGATGTCAGAAAATGCCTAATTGGGAACATGGTCTCCTAGAAGTAATGAGGGAGTGACATGCCTCCTGCCAGAGTTGTCAGAAGAGTCCTGCTAAAAAAGATTTAAATAAGATACAGAGCCTAATGTAATATGTAAAATGTGCAGGTTTCAATAAAGAATCATTCATCATACTAAAACCAGAAAAATCTCAACTTGAGTGTGAAAAAACAATCACCAGATACCAACACCAAGATTACACACTATGAATGGCACAGAGAAAAGAACTTCAAGTTTGGGACATGTGAGTCTATAGCGAAAAATTTAACACTCCTATTATCATAAAAATTCAAAGGAGAAGGTGAGTGGGGTTAAATGTTAAAAGTTGGTATAGAAATATGGTTGAATTTTCTTTTAATTTGGTAAAAGCATAACCTACAGATTCAAGAATCTAACTGAGTCCCAAAGGTAAAACAAACAAACAAACAAAAACAAGGAATATATGGCAAGGCACATCATTATCACATTTCTAAAAACTACAAAGAAACACCTTGAAAGCACCAAGAGAGAAATGAAGCATTAACTAGAACAAATAAACAAATCTAATGACTGCTGAGTTTTCATCAGAAACTAGAAAGTCAGAAGGAAGGATGCCACTTTTTTCAAGTGTTAAAAGAGCTTTTAATTCAGAATTCTATATCTACTAAAATATCATTCAGGAAAAAAGGGGAATCAAAAATAAGAGAATTTGCTTCTAACTGACCTAACCTAAAAGACTAGCCAAAATATTTTTTCTAAATAGACAGGAAAAAATAAAAGAAGAAATCTTGGCTTATCAGGAAGACCCATACAAAGAGCAAACATTTACGTAAATATAGTAAACCATCTTCTGCTCAAGTTAACGAACTATTTGACAGCTGCAACAAAAATGCTAACACTCTCTGATCTGGTTCTCTAAGTATGTGTCAAGGAAACATGTAGGACTGTAAATGGGAAAGGGTGAAGAGACGAAAAGAGAGGTAAGATTTTCACACTTGCCTAGAACTAATGAAATGTTGACAGTAGGAGATTGTAATCAGATATGTACTGATATTGATGTCTGAGGGACCACTCTTCAATATGAACTAAATTAGTTGTTTACTTGCTTGATCTCATTATTAAAATAAACTAAATGTATAAATATGGCAATGAGTGGTTCCTGAATTTCTTAGTTGTCTCTTATTAATATATTTGAACCAGATGTTTGATAATTTTAGTTATGAATTTTAAATCAAAATTCAGGGTGCTCACAAAAATAATTGACTTTTGGCTCAAATTAAAACAAATATTAATCAGATGAGTCAAGATTTGAATCATAATCTCTATGATTCCATATGATGGTGTGTTAACCACTTAACTATAGTATAAAGTTTAAAGAACAAGAGTACTAAACTAAGTATAGCTATAATAATTAGTTAATGAATACAGAATGTAAAAGAGGCAAATTGTGAAATTAAAAAGATAAAAAAGTGGAATAAAAGGGTAAAATTTTTGTATGGAATCAAAGTTAAACTGTTATCAGTGTAAAATAGAATGTTATATCTGTAAGATGCTTTATATAAGTTTCATGGTAGAGACAAAGCAAACATCTATAGTACATTCACAAAGTATGAAGAGAGAATCAGAGCCTACCACTATGGAAACATATCAATTTACAAAGAATGGCAGCAGGGAAGAAGAAAGGAAAAAATGGAACCTCAAAACAATCAGACAGTAATTAAGAAGAAATTAAGATGACATTAGTAAGTACTTATCTATCAATAATGACTCTACATATAAATGGCTTGAATTCTCCAATCAAAAGGCACAGAGTAGCTAGATGAATTTAAAAATACAGCTCTATGCTACCTATAAGAGAGACTCATTTCAGCTTTAAGGATACATACATGGATTTGAAGAGAAGAATTGAAAAATATAGTCCATGTAAGTCCATCAAAAACATATACTCACCCAACATCAAAACACCTGCATATAGTAAGCAAGACAGATGTGAACAATAATAGGAGAAGACATCAATACCTCATTTTCTAAATGGGTGGTTCATCCAGACAGAACATCAAAACAGGAATGATGCACTTGGACCATATTTTGAATCAAATAGACCTAAGCACTTATAGAATGATCCATCCAACTACAGCAGAATACACATTCATTTTAGACACACAGAATCTTCTCTAGGATAGACCATATAATAAGCCATAAAACAAATCTTAGAAAATTTAAGAAGATTGAAATCATGGCAAGTATCTTCCTGACCACAATGATATGAAACTAAAACTGACAAAAAAAAAGAAACATCTAGAAAAATCTAAAATACGTAAAAATTAAGCAATATACTCCTGAATAAGACATGGAACAAATTTAAAATGATAGACGTTAAAGGGATTAGCCAAAGAACATATATGCATAGCCCATAGACACAGACAACTATGTGTTGATGGCCAGAGGGAAGGTGCGTTTATGGGGGGATGAGGAATGAGAGCATCTGTAATAGTGTAAACAATGAAAATAATGTTAAAGAAAGGAAATAAAAAATATCTCAAAACAAGTAAAAATAAAAGAACAACATATCAAAACATATAGGATGCTGTCAAAACATTTTTTTTTTTATTTAAGAGGGAAGTTTAAAGCAATAAATATGTATCTTCAGAAAAAGGAAAGCTCTCAAACACCTTAGTTTTACAACTTAAGGGAAAAGAAAAAGGAGTAAAAACACTCCAAAGAAGAAGGAAGTAAAAAACAAAATCAGAGGGAAATGAATGAAATAGAGGCCAGAAAAATAATTAAAAAGTTCAATGAAACTAAAAGTTGCTTTTTGAAAAGATAAATAAAATGTACAAGCTTTTAGCTAAACTGAGAAAAATAAAAAAAGTATCAAATAAATAAAATCAGAGATGAAAGAGGAGACATTACGATCAATACCACAAAAATACACAAGAAAATTCAATGGACAATTATTTGCTATAACACTGGAAAACCTAGAAAATGAATAAATTCCCAAAAAGGTACATCTTACTAAAACTGAATTATGAAGAGGTAGAAAATATGAACATATTCAAATTATGAATATTCATAATATTGAATTCAACATTCAATATTATGAATATTGATTCAGGAAAGAATAAATAAAACATCTCAATAATAAAAGCACTGGGCCAGGTGTCATCCTAGAAAATTCCACCAGATGTTATGCCAGTCCTTCTCAAAATCTTCTAAAATATAGAAGAGAGGATAAAACAAATATATCAAAATATATTTTATAAGGTCAGCTTTACCCTGATACCAAGGCCAGATAAGGACACTACAGAAACATCTGTAATAGGACACCACAGGAAAATTATAGATCAGTATCTCTGATGAATACATATTCAAATTTCTCAAAAAATATTAGCAAACTGAATCCAACAGCATCATGAAGGTACTATACACCATGATCAAGCCTCTGGATGCCAGGATGACTCCACACATGCAAATCAATGAATAGAATACTCCACATTAATAAAATGAAAGAAAAAAGTCATCTGATCAGATGCATAATATATATTTGACAAAAATAAAACATTTTTTATGATTAAAAAACTCAACATATTGAGTAAGAAAGGAACAAAACTCAACATAATAAAGGCAATATAGGCATATGCATATATGGACATTTAGTAGTTTATGGCAAAGAGTCCAAAATTATTCATCAGGGAAAAGGTAGTTTCTTCAATGACTTGTGTTGGGAAATCTGGACAGCCACACGAAAAGAATAAAACTAGACCAATATCTTACACCATCCACAAAAATCAACTCAATATAGATTAAAGATTTGAGCATAACTCTAAACCACAAAACCCTTGGAAGAAACCATATGGGGTAAACTCCTTGTCATTAGTCTTGGCAATAATATATTTTTTGGATTTGACACCAAAAGCAAAGGCAATAAGAGCAAAAATTGAAAAAGTGGGATTACATTAAAATAAAAATCATCTGCACAGCAATGGAAACAATTAACAAAAGGAAAAGGCATCCTATGGAATGGGAGAAAATATGCACAAATCATGTATCTGATAAGGGGTTAATATCCAACTCAATAGGTTATATAACTCAATAGCAAAAGTAAACAACCCAATTAAAAAATGAGCAGAGAAACTAAATAGACACTCTTTTTAAAGAAGATGTACAAATAACTAGGAGAAACAGGAAAAAATGGTCAACATTAGTAATAATTAGGGAAAATAAAAACAAAAAACACTATATCTATCACCCCACAACTGTTAGAACATCTATCATCAAAAAGAGAAGAGACAGCAAGTTGAAAATGATGTGGAGAAGGAAGGCCCCCATCCAGTCTTGGTGGGAATGTAAATTGTACGGCCTTTATGAAAACAATATGGAGTTTCCTCAACAAATGGACAATGGAACTACCGTATGATCTAGCACGTTTACTTCTGGGCATTATCCAAAGAAAATGAAATCATTATCTTGAGAAATTTGCACTTGCATTTGCATTGCAGCACTACTCACCATTGCACAGATAGGGGGATGACCCAAATGTTCATTGACAGATGAAAAGAGAACGTGGTAGGTACATATAGTGTAATATTGTCCCACCTGAACAAAGAAGGAAATTCTACCATTTACAACAACGTAGATGAACCTGAAAGACATTATGGTAAGTTCAATGTCAGTCACAGAAGGAGAAATACTGTATGTTTCCATTTACATGAGTTATATAAAATAGTCTTTCTTATAGAATAGCAAAGTAAATACCTTCCTCATAAATCTTTCAATGTCTAGTTGTAAATTTATTAATATTTCTTGACTGATTCTATTGTAACTTGAGGTTCTTTTTTAAATTAAATTTATGGGATGACATTGGTTAATGAAATTGTAGACTTCAAGTGTATAATTCTGTGATACATCATCTATTTATTGCATTGTGTGCTCACCACCCAAAGTCAAATTTTCTTCCTTCACTATGTATTTGACACCTTTTATCCTTTCTAGCCCTCACCCCCTCCCTCTGCTAACCACTATACTGATGTCTGCATCCATCAGTCTTTGTTTGCTTGCTTTCCTTGTTTGTTGCTTTCCATTTTATATCCACAAGTAAACTTTTATAGTTGTGATTTTTTTCTGTCTGACTTATTTCACTGACCATGACATTCTCAAGATCTAGCTATGTTGTCACAAATGACAATATCTCACTTTTTCTCACGGCTGACTAAATATTTCATTGTATATGTGCACCACATATTCTTTATCCAATAATCTAGCAGAGGACACTTCAGATATTTCCATGTCTTGGCCACTGTGAATCGTGCTGCAGTGAACATGGGGGAGCATATATTTCATGAATAAATGTTTTCAAATCTTTCAGGTAGATACCCAGAAGAGGTGTTACTGGGTCACATGGTAACTCTATTTTTAATTTGTTGAGAAGACTACACGCTGCTGCCTATAGTGGCTGTACCTATTTTGAGGTTCTTAAAATGGTGATGTTCTGACTGTAACACTTGTTTTACATTTACTGGTTAGAACTATAAGGCAGTAAAGGTCTTTCATTGCTTCTAGATTTTTTAAAGGACAGTGCTTGGTATTTGGAATTCATGCCTTTTTACTGACAATGTCTGTTTTTATCCTTACCAACAAATTTCTTTTTTAACTTTCACTATTTTATGTTGTATCTATTTTTTCCATTTTAAGTATGTTTTTAATAACATTAAGAAATATATTTATTTTTATAATTTTACAATATATGTGATATAGTTTCAGAATTGCTATACCAATAATAACACTCACACACACATTAGTAAATTTGAAGACAGTATTGTTTCCTTTTGACTGCAGGTAAACACTCTCCAAAAGTTACATGATGTTATTTCCCCTTCAACATAGTTATAGGATTCACATGAAATGTAATTTCTCCATTTCTTTGAAATTTAGTTTTATATTTTAAATGTGTAGGCCATTTGATTCTAAAGTCAAATCTGTACAAAAGCATGCATTCAGAGAATTGCAGTCCCTCTCTGCCTCTTCCAGCCCGTTCTCCAGTGTGCTGTCTATGTAAACAAGCAGGACTGATTAGCCTCAAGGTTATTCATCCTATATTTCTCTTCACAGAATTAAGCAGACACATATGTTTTCTGGTTTTCTCTTAGTTTATTCAGAACAGTTAGAATATATATTTTTGTGTGTGTAATATTCTATTGAATTTGCTTCCCTTTCCCTTAGTGTCTTAGCAAGTATAATTTTTAAGTATCAGTTCATAGAAATTTGACATCTTTTGATATTAAGGAAAGTTTGTATTTTTGTAACTTCGGTCACCTTTGTATTTATATAAGTTTAGCACCCTAACCTCCTTTCTTTCTTAGCTTTTTACATATGTTTACAAATGAGTAAGTTTATTATATTTTGTCTGTACTCCCTCCTTTTTCTTATTTTCATTATTTCTGTTTTATCATTCTATTGACATATTACTCTTCCAGCCTTGTTCCAGCATTATTTTATTCCACAATTTATCTATAGTTAAATATATTAAATGCTTGCTGACAAAATTTTTGTTAAGTCTTCTTCGTATGTTACTTAGTTGGATAAATTTCCTTCTCCAACAGATTTTTCAGGAAAGATTCTATAGTACAGCATGTCTCAAATTTTACCTTATTTAACCTTTATATAGTCCAAAATATACTGGGTTTATAAAATGTTTTTCTTTGGGAGTCTTGAAAATGCTAGTTTTCTTCTAACTTTTTGAATTGTTGGTTTTGAGAATTATTATTCAAATCTTATATATGTACTATTGTAATTTATCTTTTTTTCTTAAAGGATCTGAAAAATATATTTCTTTGTGTTTAAAGTCTAAACTGATTATAAGATATATCTTATAGTTGATTATTTTGGGTGAATTATTTGAAATATGTGATCCTTTTAATATGTAAGTTTATGTTTCTTTTGTTTTGAAAAACATTTTAAAATTGTAGCTTATTATTGCTCATTATTTTATGTGTTTTCTCTTTCTGCTTCAGTGACTGCAATTAGTTGTATGCTTGATTTTCTTTGCCTGACTTATTCAATTACTTTTTCTTTTATTTTTTTTCTTTTGGATGTTTACATTCTTTCTTGAATTATCTTTAGTAATTTTTTATTTAATATATTCTGGTTTATGCATCTTGTATTTTATTCCTTATTACTGAGATGGTTTGACTCTTTTATAAATTATCTACCTTAGTTTGAGAAAATCATATTTTATTTATCTCTATTTTTATTCATCCCCAATTATTCCTTTGAATTATGTAATTCAATATTTTGTCTCACATTTATTATTTTTTAAATCATATTCAAATTTGTTTGTAGTGCTGTGTTATAGCTTTCTTCCCTTCATAGTAGGTTTGTTGTATGCATTTTTTTTATCAGCTTAAGTAGATGACTTATTTTCTCTATTTATTTTTCCCCAAATCTGATGCGTCTCTGAGACCTCTGCTTAGTCCTCGACATTTGATTATCTTCCTTGTAGTCAACATCATCTATTACTAATCTTCAGACCTGTATTCAATATTTAGCACTTCATGGTGAGCTCTTTCTTTCTGGAGGCTTACCTATGAGTTAGCTGTGGCTTCAGTTCCATGATCTTTTTTTGTGTGACAGTCTTTCCTTCTCCCTCTCTCTCTGTTGCATGCTTTGTGTGCATGAAGTGACCCATAAGTTCTATTGATATACATGTTAGCATTTTGTGTTTGTTCTTCTACCTCCAAGTCCTTTAAAGTTCAAGTGTCTTTCTCTTTTGGGATAGAAAAGTGGGAGTTATGTGTGACTTTATTCAAGCATCTGATTGAAATGTATAAAGTTAGGAAGAGAATGTAAAAAATAAAAAAAAGATGTACATCTCAGCAACAACCATTATCCTAAATTTGAAATCAGTTGTTTGGAAAAAATTTTTATTAGAAAAACATTAGGAAAAAAAGACAACCTGTTCTGGTACACAAAGATTTGCTTGATCTGATATGTAAATTTCTTTATTTTTTCAATTTTATATGTAAATTTCTCATGTGTTAAATATTTGTCGCTATGTATCAGTCATTGCATTAGACTTGAGGAATACATTTATAAACTTTTAACCCAGTTTGGTTAGAATATAAGCTATATGAGTAGAGCAGTAGAGAAAATGAAAATGGAATGGAAGTTCAAGGCAAGTAAATGTGTGACCTGAATTTTAGAGTCAGGCTTTTTTAAATTTAAATTCAATATGCAAGGCAGAGACTTTTGTGACATTTTAAGATTGAGGTCAAATAAGTTAGCATAGATAATATTATATAAGCAATGAATAAAAATAAAACTAATTTAGCCCCTTTTTGATAGTTTTTATTATTTTAAAAATATTTCCTGATCTATTCCTACTCCAAATTACTAGATGAATTAAAGTAACATGAGCTGCATATACTTTACACTAACTAAGAAAGTAGGACTATTATAAAGACATATACAAAAAAAGTTTTTTTAAAATAAAATGATTGTATTATATAGGAGAGTACAAGTAGGCATTATTTAGTACTCAAACTTACCATAGAATTAGCTGGAATTCGACTATACCAACTAAGTGTAGAGCATATTGTGAGTGACCAAATGAGAATCATAGAAACAGGTAAGGCACGGAATGTTTTGGCTTTTTATGAAGTGTTGGCATAATTCAAATTTAGTCCATCTTGGTTTTCCTCCTTAGAAACAAGAGTACAAAAGTGTGATGCTCACAATTTTTTTTGACAATCTATTTGAGGGATTTGTTGCCTCCAACTTCCTCCTCTTACATCAAAAAACAGAAAAACAAAATAAAATGAAACCCTC